>LPNX010080611.1:107096-147138 GCA_001517045.1 Pseudotsuga menziesii
ACTTGGTAAGGGAAAAACATTGTTCTGAGAATTACTGTCTTATAAACGCCCATGTTGAACATCCTTTTTTGCAAGATCTTGACTTGTAGGTTAATGCTTTTAATGTTTCATGAGAACTGTATTTCTGTTAAAGGTTCCAAGAAAATATTGGAATAGGCAGATATAGGGCATATGCTTGTATGTGGAATAAATGTTATAGCATGAACTCAAGCCCTGGTTAGACGTCGGTATTTCTTTTGGAAAAATTGAAGGCAACATTCTGTTGCAGATTGTAACCCAATTAATGAAATGAATGTTGCAGGCATGCAACACCTTTTGGTGGACATAGCCCCAAGGTTGGGGTGAACCACGTACATCCTTGTCTATCTCTTGCTCATGCCTCGGAATGTTTTATTTTGTATAAATGATATTATTGCAAATGGATTGAAGTTTACATATAACACCTTTGGAAATGTTTATTACAAGGAAAATGAGTCTGTTTCATTGCATTAATTAGAAATGAATTATTACCAAGAACATGAAGTCTATCTCATTGCATAAATTAATACTCATATTAGGTACTTCCTTTTTATTTTATTTTGGCATATAGAAAATGGGATCAGAAATTAAGAAATGGCGATTGGAGAAGTGGGCAAATCCTTGCTAGTAGGGCTTATACTGATTGGTTGATAAATAGTATCTGATATCTTTCTTATGGCTGAGGCTTCACTAAGGTATTTTATTACAGGTATTAGACTAACATTCTTCATGGAATTTTCTGTACATGTGATCCTGTGTTTGCAGGTGGAAGGTAATACCATAAATGATAATATAATTGTCATTGTTAAATTATTGCTTAACAAGCCATTTTTCGGGCATTATGAATATGACTTGTTGTGAGTTACTCTAAGAAGGAATTCTTAAATGATTGTTTTTCCATGCACATGGTTCTGACATATTAGATATGAAATCTCCTCTAAAGTTTTTTCCGCTAAAGTAGTACCTAAAAAAAAAGAAAAAAGAACAGAAATTTCCCCTTTTTCCGCACTTATTAGCAGCAAGGGGATGAGAGGGACATTACATATGGTATCAGAGCAAAGTTACAATGCTCGGACCTAATGGACTCATCGACATACAGGTATGTGGTGAACAATATGTTTTGAATATGAGATATTAAAATTACTTATTGGTATGCATGCTATAAAAGAAATATTGTTTAATGATAAGATCATTGAACTGAACTGGTTTACACAGGATTTCTTAAAATTATGTCCAATGCATGGAATTAGTTGCATGAATTGAAATACTTGGTTAATACGTTTTACTGGTGAATAAGAAAATGAAGACAGCATTAGGCCTCACGCAACATATCTATACAAGATACACTTATGTTGTTTTACATACGTATTGATGACTAAGGTATAAGTTGAGATAGCTCTTTGTAAGATCAAGTGCAAAATATTAAGTGAAGAGGAAGTAAAGCATTGATATGAGACACAAGTATATTTTGTTGCATTCAAATAGGAACTTGTTGTTCTATAATTTGTTCTATGAGAGTATGATGCAACTTATTTTGGGTAAGAATGTGTGAGCAGGTGCGCACGGTCACAAAAGGGAGCATCACATGGGATCAGAGGCAAATGATGAAATCCCTAGTGGAAAAAGCAACATCTGGAGTCTGTATGATTAGTGGCTATTATGGAAGGTTACCAAGATAATAACATTTGATTCATTATATTGTATATTTTGATATGTTGAGAGCATACTTTATAAAGTCTTGGCAAAGAAAATAGAAATAAAATTGGTATCTGAATACAGTAACTATATCTTTTGAGAATGAACAGTCTAAACCAATTTAGTTATAGAAAATTTGAGAAAGTCTATACTTGCATGAATAATGCAGTCACTTAGGCCTAGAAGGACTAGGTAGACATCCATTGAATAAATCAAGGTAATGGTTAAAACGTAATAAGTGATCATTTAGGGGTCGCCGTATTACCTTGACACTCTACAAGATTGCCATAGCTATAGGAAAATGGTTTAAGAAAAAGTTAAGTGGCGCTAAAATACATAACTATGCTAACGACTTATATTATATGGTCAAGATTGTACATATACAACTCGTATGAAATAAATTTCAGAGGTAGTAAAGCTACCAATGCTAACATTTGATAAAATGTGAAACACCTCTTCCAGGTAAGCCGGGAACACAAGAAACATCCGATGAAATAACTACAATTGCATATGCCATAAGGAAGAATTATGTTTGGATATTGTCTCGCTATCATAAACTAATAAACCTAGAAATGAATCGTTGTTGCACGTAAAAAAATGAATGATGAAAGAAGCAAAACTTGGTTTTAAAAGCTGAGTACAACAATGGTTGTTAGCTTCATTATTAGAAGTTTCTAGTTAACTTGTGAATATTAAATTTTCTTAGCATACTAAATGTATGCTAAGTAAGGCTATACCTTGGTTACCAAAGTAGTTGGAAGAAGTATTCAAGCTAACACCACTGTGTAATGTATCCTTTAAAGAAAATTATTAGTATGCAAAAGTTGAGTTATGGAGTTGGTTATATATATATATATATATATTTCCATTGGCATAATTGATTTCTTACACACTTTTACCAGGACGACAGGGAACCAGATGGCTTATGGACTGTCCTGCGACTTAGCTAAGGTAAAAGCATGGTACATTGTACCTAATGTTACTTATTGTGTAGAAGGAGTGCACATGTGAAAAGGTTTTCATTTGAATGAGCTAGAAAGGTTGTATGAGAGGACATAAGTAGTTGAAATTATGTTTTACCTTGAGATACTAACGCTATTTGGAATGTTTGTGTCCCTAGCATCCTCACTCATGAAGGGGGAATAAATACCCCTTCACTAGAGAATATCCAAATAAATAGACAAGTAAGGATGTCTGAAGACGTAGATATCAAAAAAATAATAATTGATGAATGGTGTACAAGGTTATGTGCTAATATTGCAGGTTATGTTAGGAATACTATCAGCCGAAAGTTGTTGTTAGTAATTCAGTACCTTAACTGATAAGGATTAAGTATGGGTGACATCTTACTCATTATAAATTATCGAATTTCAAGTTTGGTAAGTCAAGGATTAACTGTGGATGATGTTATACTAACATTGCAGGTTTCATTAAGATTCTGACCATTGATGCAGTTGACGTGCACTGCGGTTTGTAGAATCCTCCTGCGTTTATAGGTTACGCCCATTTACTTAGAGAAAAGTAAGGGGTAATTTTTCTAGATGAATTACATGGTGATGTAATTGGGAATGATGATTCAAATCACTGCTAATTGTGAAAATTCTGGTAATTAATTATTTATGTCTTGGTTTATCAATGAATGCTTTGACTAACCATGTAGCCAATTTACGTTTCAGGACAATGGTAGTAAGTCATGCTGAGCACTAAGGAGTGTGCATCACGAATAGTCAAAGATTGAATGTTAAAATATGAACAAGGAAAAATTTTGAATGCCACGGGAGCACCATGGTGTTAGGCAAATGATTGCCGCATGAGCACATCGGTGTTAGGCATACATGCCGTAGGAGCACAATGGTGTTAGGCAATCGATTGTCGCGTGAGCACATTGGTGTTAGGCATATGGTGTCGAAAAAAGACCTAGGAAAAATTTGACATCTGGAAGAGAGGACGCTGTTTGATGTCACTGAGGGGAAAACTTTTAACTAGTGGTTAAAAGGGAGAGTAACCTCAGAAATTGTCGTAAGTCCACCCAACGATGGAAAAAGAAACTTAAGGATGTTTTGAAAAGTAATGAATGTGAAACAAAGTTCATGAATTTGTGAGTAATTAAACTGTTACATGGTAAATGTGAAAAAATGAAGAAAGGATCTTTCCTGAGGTCGAGAACAACATAACTATCCAAGTTTGGATCAACCGCAAAAGGGTAGAAATTATATTTCGTTAATAAATTAATTGCAAACAATTGGGCATTATGACGTCAAAATTGCACCTTGTACAATACAAAAGGGATCTATAGATCTTGTTAAATTGAATTACAATTTTGAACATGAGTTACTGAATAAAATTTTGGGCTAGACCTGAACCTTGTGCAGGAGATTGCAGGTCCTAAACGATGGAAACCTGAGAAGAACTGAAGGATATCCAAGATCCAGAACGAAGAGAGGAAAAGGAAAAAAAAATGACGAAGGAAAAGAAGGAAAGTTGGTCAAAGAAAATGTTGGAACACCGAGGACGGTATTATCTTAAAGGGGGAAGGATGTAATGTGCCCCTTAAAATGCCTCTAAATACTTTGTGAATTCTGAATGTATTTGTTCTCTAGTGAGGAGCTCAAGGCCAAGGTTCCACTAGCTCAACCTAATATGTTAGGTGATGTGATTTACTAAGCCATCGACCTCAGAGACATGAGACCAAGACTCTACTTAAATAGGATACTGAGTCCACCAGAGCAGATAAAACAGTGAATGGGAAGAAGAGTGAATGTCTTCTTTGAATGACATAAGATTTTAATTGTCATCCTAGGTCGAAGTAAGCCTAAGTGGACTAACTTACATACTCGGTCTTTAGAGTTAATGACCTCGCCTACCTTGATACATGTTTCGTCGAAACTTATCCTGACTGAGATGCTGCAACCCGGCACTAAAACCTAATAGGATAAAGTCAAGATAAAAGGAGGTGCACTCGGATTAGTATCGACACAAAAGAATTAAGGAGCTAAGATCAATAAGGGCTAATTCAAGAAGAAAAGTATCCTAATGGAGCTAATGGTTAAAGCAATTTTTAGGCCATAATCTCCTTAAAACAACAAGAGCCTAAGTACTCGAGTGCTTATTTTCCACCTCACCTTAACTAAGGGGATAGGAAGGAAAATGTGTATATATTATGTATAAAGATAATCGATGCAAATATATATATTACGCAAAACCACCTGCAGTATAATATATATATATATAAATGGAATTATATATAATGGCGGACAAATTATTCCATATACATGTATACTATATATGAGGGGATTATATAGTATAATGTAATTATATATAATGCGGACAAATTATTCCATATACATGTATTCTATATATAAGAGGATTATATAGTATAATGTAATTATATATAATGGCGGACAAATTATTTCATACACATGTATACTATATATATATAAGTATACTATATATATAAGGGTATTATAGAGTATAATGTATATAAATGGAATTATATATAATGGTGGACAAAATTTTCCCTATACATGTATACTATATATATATAAGGGGATTATATAGTATAATGTAATTATATACATAATGGCGAACAAATTATTTCATACACATTATACTATATATAAGGGTATTATTATATAGTATAATGTATATAAATGGAATTACATACAATGGTGGATAATTATTTTATACAATATCACACCACCCATAGTGAAAGGAATTGCTAGTATAAATGATATAAAGAACTTTATAAATACAGCTTAAGAAAAGAGTTTAAAAAACCTTATAAGTTTTACACGATTATTGCCCCGAAATTGAAAATGGAGAATTAACCAAATTGGTATTTCCTTTCATGCCTAGGTCTTGGCATTATTTAAGGGGAGGTCCAGCTTACAAAAATGACAACCACTAGCCTTGACATTGGGACCATTTAGGACCTGAACGGTCACCAGAAACTTGGGCATCAATTTCTGCCAGAAAATTGCAAGTGCAATGCTGCCAATTAATAAGCAATTTATTTTTATTTAAAGTTAGGTCTCTGCATTTGTCTTGGGGGGGAGAAAAAAATTTAAAAATTAAAAATAAATCCTCTTGTTCTCAGGAAGAGAGCACTGTCCATGCTTTGATAAATCCCTCTACGTCCTTCTCATAAGGGGGACGCCCCTTAAGCAAAAAGCTCGCCATTTCTTTGGTGTTGAGAAAAATACCTCCGCATGTGATGGAGGAGAGCATTTTGGACTGGTGTTCAATTCGATATCTTCTTATCAGTGATTTTTACTTGACGGGGTGGAACCAGCTGGCGTGGCCTAATGTGTGCATTCTTCACAGCTGAGTATAAAATCCCATCATGGGCATACAGGTGTGTGTTACAGTTCTGTTAACCTGTAACTGGTTTTTTATTTTATTTTTACCATTGAATACATGGTGTATCTCGAAATCGTTTCAGCAGTTGTTGGGTCCAACATAGATATTGGAAGATCAGGCGTAGGCGTTTTCAAATCTATAGATTTGATATGCGTGAGGGCCAACTAGTTTTGGAGTGGTTACGTTCTATTTATATAGTATGGATATAAAAAAAATTATAGCATAGATTTGATATTTCTGGGTATGATGGGATCACCCCAGTGCAGCTAAAGGGTTAACCTACCTGAAACAAATGGTTCTGGAACTAGTTCAGTTCTAGCAGTAACAGTTATCTAAACCTAGAGGGCGTACCCTGTAGGAATCCGCTGTTTATTTTTTTAAACTCACTTATCGATACCCTTCGAGGGTTTTCCCAACTTCTTAGACTTGTATACCCAATGCGCCTGTCCATTGGTTGGAGGGGGCGGGGTCGCCTTGGACCTGAACCCCACTTTTCGTTTTTGCTTGAGCATCATATTGCTACGGGTCGTGGAGGCCGAGACTCAGGCCTTAGCCACTTAAATAAACTTTTGCCTTAAACAGATCTGTAGGTGTAAGCTTTGAATTTTTTAAACCGGCCCTAGAATCTCCAACGGAAAATGGGTTTAAAGCTGAAAGGTCTCCTACAAATTGTAGTTTCTGTAATCCATAAACGAGCCTGAATGATGGAGCCTCGCACCGTGTAATTTAGTTTTACAGTGTGAGCTCTTATGCGAGTTGTGGTTTACATTTGAGCTAGTGTGCACAATGCATCAGTACCTTCTGTTAAAAACGTTGAACTGGTTGAGGATTTTCACACACAAAACTCGGGGTTTGTTACACAATGAGGCTATGAGCATATTTTATTTTATGAACTGCTAACAGGGAAAAGGGCATAGAGGTTACAACGCATATCGAGAATGTAATTACTCACAGATCGTTATATTGGAGGGTACCTATTTTTTTAAATTATTATGCCTCTCGAGCTTGTTGAAGACGGGGACTATATATATATGATTTGATTTCCGGACTGGCCAGCTAAAATTTTAGGTTGTACATCCCACTATAAGGTTACCAAAGGTTTAATACCCTCGGGCACTTGGTAAGAGAAAAACCTTGGTTTGAGAATCACTGTCTTATAAACGCCCATGTTGAACAGCCTTCTTTGCAAGATCTTGACCTGTTGGTTAATGCTTTTAATGTTTCATGAGAACTGTATTTCTGTTAAAGGTTCCAAGAAAATATTGGAACAAGCAGATGTAGGCCATATGCTTGTATGTGGGATGAATGTTATAGCATGAACTCATGCCCTTGTTAGACGTGTATTTTTATTGGAAAAATTGAAGGCAACATTCTGTTGCAGATTGTAACCCAATTAATGAAATGAATGTTGCATGCATGCAACGCCTTTTGGTGGACGTAGCCCTAAGGTTGGGGTGAACCATGTACGTCGTTGTCTGTCTCTTGTTCATGCGTCTGAATGTTTTATTTTGTATAAATGATATTGTTGCAAATGGATTGAAGTTTACATATAACATCTTTGGAAATGTTTATTACCAAGAAAATGAGTATGTTTCATTGCATTAATTGGAAATGAATTATTACCACGAACATGAAGTTTGTCTCATTGCATAAATTGGTACTCGTATTAGGTACTTCCTTTTTCTGTATTTTGGCATATAGAAAATGGGATCAGAAATTAAGAAATGGCGATTGGAGAAGTGGGCAGATCCTTGCTAGTAGGGCTTATACTGATTGGTTGATAAATACTATTTGATATCTGTCTTATGGCTGAGGCTTCACTAAGGTCTTTTATTATAGGTATTAGACTAACATTCTTCATGGAATTTTCTGTACATGTGATTGTGTGTTTGGAAGGTAATACCATAAATGATAATATAATTGTCACTGTTAACTTATTGCTTAACAAGTTATTTTTCGGGCATTATGAAGATGACTTGTTGTGAGTTACTCTAAGAAGGAATTCTTAAATGATTGTTTTTCCATGCACATGGTTCTGACATATTAGATATGAAATCTCTTGTAAAGTTTTTGCCCGCTAACAGGTTGGACCCATTTGTAGTGCCTAAAAAGGAGAAAAAAAAAACAGAAATTTCCCATTTTTTTCGCACTTATTAGCCCCTTTTTCCGCACTTATTAGCAACAAGGGGCTGAGAGGGACATTACATGTATGTATTTGATAGTTGTGTTTTAGGGGGCTTGAGGTTTTCTCGAGACTTAGTTAGCTCTCTCAAGATAATGCAGATTTGAAAACTTGTATAGGTTTCACAGGTAAACTTTTCTTCCACACACGGATAGGGTTTTAAAACTCTAAATACTTAAAAGAGTAAATTAGAAAGAATGATTAAACTTTATGCTTACAGCACAAACTGCATTGCCTTGATATCATGGCGATGGTAGCGATGAATAAAAGTCTTAATGAATACAATTATATGGTTGATTGTATGTAAGTATTATCATACTTTTAGTTGAAGTTAACTTAATTCCTTACTATATAATCCTAAAGTTTACAGTTAGCATAAAAGATTGATAATAATAAATAAAAATAGTTAGAAACTCGCTACAACATGAAAACACATCTAGAAATATACATGTAAATGACATATAACAATATAGTAAAAGATTGATAATAATAAATAAAAATAGTTAGAAACTCACTACAACATAAAAACACATCTAGAAATATACATGTAAATTACATATAACAACATATACTATATTGGTATAATATCAAAGAATTATCTATGACCTGATTTGTAAAACTATGTAAAGCATAAAAAGATGATAACTAAACTTATACTTATCTCAAAAATATACTTTCACATAGAATTCATACTATAATTTTTTTGTATGAGATATAATATAAATTCTAACCTAGCTTGTAGCGTAATGATATTACGGTTTGTTAACCCCTTTTATAAGGTAAAAGTATTTTTATTTCAAATAAAAAGGAAGGTTTAAGTGCTGGTTTTAGTACTATGACGAGACCCAAAGTATTGGATTGATAGTGGAAACTATGTGGAGTTTCCTTGTTGGAAGAAGGGTTTGGGATAAACCCTAGACACACATATAACAAAGATGCCCTAAAACGTGGTTTATTTTCAACATTTGGATTGTTGGGTGGAGGTAAGAGCTGATAGGCTCTCGGCCTTGTCAGCCTTTACCACAAATGTTAAAACTCTATTTGCTTGAGGAATTCACTGGTTTGAAGCTTGGGATTTGTTCTTCGAGCTAGTCGAGGTGTTCGTAGCTTTTAAGGTCTAGGTCTATGCCATTATCTATTTCTGGGTCTCGGCAGTCGAGGTTGCAAGTTTAGAATGTTGGTTCCTCGCCTTAAATACTTTTTTAGAGCCATATTTACCCAGTGGTTTCTTCTATTTTCTCTGGGTGATTATCAAGGCTGATTCTTCGGTTCAAAACCACGACCGAGAGCTTAAATATTATGGTGGTAAGTATATGACGTCCTTTCCCATTCTTTTTAATTACCCAAATAAATGAAATATAAAACCAAACTAACAGTTTTTAGAAATAAAATGTTTCATGTAGGTGAAATCTCGACCTCTCACAGTCGAAAAGGGAATCAAAACTCCAAAACTGAAAGGTTTGAAACCACAAGGTGTGAGCACCACGCCCAGGTAATCCTCGGTTTCAAACCCTGAGCCTACTGTGTTGTGCAGCGTTATTGATGGTGATTAATAATTTGACATCGATAGTTGGAAAACTTTCAACACAATTTGCTGTTTGGTTTTGTAAAATTGATGGAGGCCATATGGCCAAATGTATAAATGACGTTTTTTCTTACTTCTGTGAATCGTCAGTAGCTAAGGTTAATTTAGGATGGTTTTTGTTTTTTAAATGATATAATGACTGTTTTGGTTAAAACTTGATCAGTTTAATGACTCTGTCTTATATATAAAAAAATTGTTCCAGGGCTACGGCCGTAGAGTAAACATTTGTTATCAAGCTTTTCTTTTGTCAAAATGATGGTATTGAAGGTAGAGATTTTGTAAAGAAAAGCGTTGTTATAAAAACTGTTGATTTCGATTATGTTCATGGATAAAATAGTTATGATTTATAATTTGAACAATTGCTGTGGAAATAATTAAATTATTTTGGAAATTTTTAATTATTGTAAAGCCTTTTCTTTTTTTTTATAGGCGTTGATGTTGCTGCTTACATAAAGTTTTGTTTTTAAAGAACAAATTGGTAAAGTAGATTTTGAAGATTATATTCTGTTTTTTTTTATACAAACATAAGTTTAGTAATCTAAGTTTATCTGTTTGTAAAAGATAATGTAGAATCTATTTTAATTTTCAATAGTTCTGAATTGAATAAAAAAGCTTTATGCTAACAGTTTAGGGTTTACCAATCAATGAATTCGTATATTTTAACACCGCCTTATTTACGATTTTACTTATTGTAAATATTTCTAATATTAAATATTACTAGCATTCTTAACTATTGTACTTAACTTAATGGTTTTGTTAGAAATATTTGTTTTTACATACAGTAAAAAAAACTTACTATCTATAAAACAACAATTTACTCTACGAGTCTTTCTAAGGTATTCTAGAGAAGTTTATAAAATATCTTAATATATGTTTAAGACGTGAAGAGGTAAACTATTATGTATTAAGTTAAACACACTTTTCAAAACTAGGTAATAAAAGATTACTACATAATTTCCGTGTAATGATATTTTTTTAAATTAATTATATATAAATGAGAAGGATTCTAAAATAAAAGAATATTTATCATTCTTGGTTTAAACAATGAGTAAAATATTTTTTGAGTAAAGCAAATTCAAAATTATCTTATCTTTATACAATCATTTTTCTAATTCAACCCTCTGTACTAAAGTACTTCGTCTTATGATGAGTGGAAAAGTACAGAAAGGGGTTTTTAAATCATCATTTCTACCAATAATATTTCTAAGATCATTAACTATGTTAAAAAAATACATGTAAAATATTAAACAAGATGCACGATTAACAGTTTAATTGTAGCTGCAAGTAATTAAGGAATGGTAGTAAAACTAATCTTAACTACTTCATTCCAGTACTTTTACTTTAAATAAAGATGAATTAACACATTAGAACTTGATAACTTGTAGAGGAGACAAACAGCTTAAGAAGCCTATTCCCCCCAACCAATTCGTGAAGATAGCTTAGATATTATGTTAGGACCCCCAAGCCTATCAATTGGTCCACGTGGTCGAAAAAACTGGGCGAGAGGATGGGATATACAAATCAGCTGCACTAGTTCTATAATACATCTTTCACACTCAAGCCACTTCTTCCTTTCCCCTCCATCGAATATCGTGTGCACACTTTTCACTTCATAAATTTCACAAATAAAGATTGAACATCCACGTGTTTAATTCGATGGGTAATTATAAGCATGCCTAGGTCTTTCGGTCATTTTTTTTCATTTAATGATCCACTTGCTCTTGCTCAATGTTTTTGGGGAACATGACCTCAAAAATAGGGAAGTTGCCTAATGCAATAGCTAGAAGTTGTTGAGGATGCTTCCATGTGTCAATTTGCTTTCACCCAATCTATTCCACCTAGTGACCAATAGACAATCATTTAACATCCTCCTTAAGTTGTTTGTCTCATCTTGTATTTATTGACTAATAAAATATTCAGCATAATTAATTACAATCATCCTTGACCCCACTTGGTCAATAATCACAAACTTTACAATAAAAATAAAATATAAGTTCTTCTTAAACATAAAATATTTTTGCAATTTGGGATATGTGACATTAGGTGTTGTAGATGGGATGTAGTAGGGGGGTGGGGATTAGAGGTACTTAGATTGGTTGGGGAGTGATATAAGGGAGGGGGGTTTTACTCGTAAGGGGATACCTGTGATGTGTGGGGTGTCTAGTTGTTGTAGGTTATAGGTTAGGGGGTGTTACTCGTAAGGGGAGACATAGTGATGTGTGTGTGAGAGAGAGAGAGAAAGAGATAAAGGTAGAGTACAGGGGGGTGGTACTTAGTGGGATGGGGTGACCTGTGGATGTGTGAGAGAGAGAGAGAGAGTAAAAGGTGTGTTAGGTGTTTTGGAGTGGGGGTGGGGGGTATATTAATGTGGGGGTGTCTAGGTGTTGTAAAGGGGATGTAGTAGGGGGGTTTGGGTTAGAGGTAGTTGGATTAGTTGGGGAGTGATATAAGGGAGGGGGGTGTTAGTAGTAAGGGGAGACATGTGGATGTGACCTATGGATGTGGGAAGGGGGTGTCTAGGTGTTGTAGGTTATAGGTTAGGGGGTGTAAGTGGTAAGGGGAGACATAGGAATGTTTCTTTGTGTGTGAGACAAATATAGAGTGGAGGGGGCGTCCTTAGTGGTATGGGGTGACATGTGGATGTGTGTTTATGTGTCAGAGAGAGAGAGAGAGAGAAAGGGGTGTGTTAGGATTTTAGAAGTGGCAGGGGGGGGGGGGAGATTAATGTGGGGCTGTCTAGGTGTTGTAGAGGAGATGTAGTAGGGGGTGGGGGTTAGAAGTATTTGTATTGGTTGGAGAGTGATATTGATAATCTTAAGGTAACAACAAAATCCAGTTTGGAAATAAACTAACTTTTCTTTCTAGAGAGGGATCTCTCAGATATAAATTTTAACAAGGCTAGGTATTGAAATCAATAATTTAAGTTAGGCATATAGTTGAAACACAACATATAACCATTGGGAAATGGATTCAAACAGATAAATATAATGCAAAGCTTTATACACAGAATCCCAACAAAGGAAATATAATCATCCAGTCATAGTCATTCATTGATTTTCAGGCGAATAAGAGAGAAACATGAATAGTCCATCAATATAGAGCATCACAAGATGAATTCCATATCAACTTTAGAAGAAATATTTGTGAAATATATGAAACAATAGCCAAAGCATAACATGTATGAATTTTGAAGCTATTAAACACTATGTTCAGATATGAATGAAAACAGAATGGAAGGTAAACACTTAGAAGATAATCACATGGAAAGAAGGCACAAACTGTAACATAAATGACAGAGGAGTCTTTGAAGATCAACTAGCATTCAGCTCTGTTATTTTATTCAAAAATCATAAGTTCTCAAAAACATTAGTCCAAACATATGTGTTCCAACCCCCAGTACATCAAATAAATTCAAATATATACAAAGATAGTTTCTTCCCAAGAAGATCAATAACCAAATAATATGTTAATCAAAGTTTTTGTAACCATATCCTTAATAACTAGGAATAAAAACTACATGCTTTGATTCAAACGACAGATTGTTTGATTATAACAAAATTAGAGACTACAAGGTATCGTGAACAAATAGCTTCACGAACTACAACACATGTCTTCACAAATGAAGTGTGTACTTGGTCTTTCCTAATTTCTCCATGATCTTCCATTGTTCCACATTTGGGGTGTCGTATTCTATCATCTCTCTAATGGGCACCTCTAAATCCACATAAGCTTCATAAGACACAACAGGCAATTATTTCTTAATAATTAAAAACTTCTCCAATATATCAAAGTCCTTTGTCATTTTTTCTATAATGATCTTTCCTGTTAACCCTTTAACTAAATCTTCAAACTTTGAATGGTCCATGTGATTCTGTACTAATAAACTATGATATTTCACCTAGGAAAATAACCTTCCTTCTTCGTCCCAAAAAGAAGGGAGACGATCATCAAATAGATCTTTAAAAGCAAGCCTGAAATCCTTTATCTGCAAAGACATTGGATTCGCCTTATCCTACACCAGTTTCATGAGTTGATGTTTGTTAATAAACTTATTTTCCCACAACACAATTGCTACTCTGTCCTTAATCCAAATGTCCTGCAAGTTATGTTATCTTAAAGAATTAAATAAATTTAAAACATTGTGAGTAGTATTCAAAGGATTATTTTCCATGGTCTCATTGGCCAACCTCAATATTTGAGTAGCTAAACTAACTAGTGCACTTTCATCATCAATAAAATTTAAATAATGACTAAACTTGGTGATTTCCACACACAATGTATCCCAAATTAAATGTTTAGCTCCTTGTAGAGGAGCTCCTCCTGTATTTCTTTCCTTTAACTCACTGAACTTTTTCTGCAATTGGCTTCTATCATTCAATGTTTTATTCTCCTCCTTAATGCTCCTAGCCAATTCTAATTTGGTTTTTTAATTTTCCTTTTTTAATTCTTTAATCTCTACCTCTTTCAGACTTACCTGTGACATAGGAATTAATAGATCATCTGCAGAAAACTCATTTAATGTTCTTTCAATATTTACAAGGGGTAAATTAGTGTCAACAGGAGTTTGACTCATCAATTCTTCCATAATTTATTTTTCATCATTCTGATCCTTTTTCAACTTTGAAATTTGAGCCATCAATTCAGCTTTTTCTACTTCCCACTTGTTTTTCTCTTCTTATAGCTTTAATGATTTTCCTTTGTAGTCCATCATCTCTTGATAAATTTTCTCTTTCTCCTCCTGAAGTGTAAATAATTCTTAGGACTGACCATGTTCAGCATTAGCGTCTTTAAGCTTCTTCTTCAATACTTGAATGGTATTGTCCTTCTCCTCTAGAAGATTTTTGGTCACCTGCATATTACCCACTTCGATTCCTAAGCTTACAACATATCCCTGCAACTTTTTAATTTGAATCAAAATTGCTTTATTTTCCACCCTTTCATGCTTCAATTGAACCTCCATCTTATCTACAAGGGACTGTAATTTATTAATTTTTATAATAGCATGTAACAAATCAGACTAAATAACATCTCCAGTCTATTTATGGAGTTGTATCTTATCAGGGACACTGATTTTGTCTAACTTTACCCCCATTTCAGACACTTTCTTATCACAAACCATGGTGAACTTCAGGGTATTCCTCTTTGTATCTCTAGTAGAAATCAATGAATTCTTTTGATTGATTAAATTTATAACTCGAGGAAGCAAATATTTAGTTTCCTCTGATGATTACATTTGTTTGACACCATAAATTGATACTAACTATGTCCCGGATTTGAAATGAGAACTGGGCTCTATGTTACCCTCTTCTCCGAAGCAATACTAATGCATCTGCATAGACTTCTTCAAGAACAAGACCATCTTCTTTGAATCCTATGAAACTATTTCTTTTAAAATAGTTTGATCACCTTGAGGGTGAGCATTGATATTTTATGAGAAATATTTTCATCCACATCCATGCCATAAATTTTAGAAAGACTCCTCTTATTCAAAATGCTGGTATTATCAGGCATTTGAGCCACTACAGTCAATTTGTTGCTCTTGTATTCATCAACTTCTGAATTTTCTTCAAAATAGGCCAAATTGGATATTTTATCTAAGCCTTCAATAGTTTGATGATCAAATGGTTTATTTTTATTTACTTGCTTGCTATGAGAAATAATGTGATGTGGATCATAATTTATTTTTTGCTCCTTCTGAAAAATCCATAGCCTCAACTATTCTCCCTTAATTCCTTGAATTTCGGGCCCCTCCTTATCATTCAAAGTTGTTTTGATCCCGTTAAGTCTTGCTTTAACTTGGATTGATCCTGAATATTAGATTGCGTTTTGTTTTCAGAAGTCGTTTGTGTTAAAGATTTTGTGATGGTCGCTGAATTGATTTTTTGGACTGCTAGTCAAGGACTCGTCACACCATGCACCCTTAAGTAAACTGTTCGTGGATTTCGAGTTTTCACACACTTTTAAGTTTCTTATGATTTGGCATTTTTATTTGCTAGATCGAAAGCTTTAATCGTTTCCCATCCACTGTTGCAGCTATCAAAGCGGTTTAGCGGCCGAGGTACAAAGTGTTCTGGCTTCCGATTTGGAGTTTTCCCGCCAAAGGTCGCATGATTTAGTCCTTTTCCCGTCCGCCATTGCGGCTCCCAGATTGGTTTGGCTTCCGATGTCCAAACCTTTTCGACGTTTGATCGAGACTTTTCCCGCCCGTGTCGAATGTCTCTAGCCTTCTCTTTTCCGCCGTTGCGGCTGGGAAAGTCCTTTAGCTTCCGAAGTCAAAAGCCATCCGACGTCTGATTTAAGTTCTCTAGCCCACATTTTCCCATCACTTTAACACTTTTTCTTTCCGCCGTTGCGGCCAGGAAAGTCCCTCCACGTCTGATGCTGAAGCCTGCCGACTGCCGACTCAGATCCTTCCCACTCAAAGCTCAGTCGAAATCTTTCCGGATCAATAGATGCACTTGGCTTCTTTCTTGTGGTTAGTTGGATAAGTCTAATGTTTAAAACGCTTTTCCAAAGAATGATGCATAGTAATTGACTGTAGGTAGGACGCAGTGCCGGCAAGGTCGCTAGGAAAAGGACAAAGTCGAAGGCAACCAAACGCAGATCCGAAAAGTCCAGCAGTCACTCAACTGCTCATAAGCATACGAAAAGGAGAGAGGCATGTGAAGCGTTGGGGAAATGAAAATTCATGCATTGAAAGGAAACCCAAACGACCAGCAACTATAGTTTAAATATTGTAAAGAGAGGACTTTTAATGGCACTTTTTCCCTTGGAGAAATTTTGTAAACCATCTATTGTAAGAGGAACTATTTCGTTTTACAATAAAAAACTGCAATTTTTTGCATGCTAGAAGAGGAACTAATTCGTTTTCAACTAGGTCTCATTAACTGTGAGATTGTTTTAATTTCTTGAACCTATGTTCTTGTTGGAATATTCTTCAGTTTATTTTATGGTGTTTTTCTGCTGTGAGTAATCAACGTTGTTCATAAACAACTGGCTATCTGGTTGTTGAAACATCTTTACTTATTCATGTGTTTTGAAGGAAGTGGCAGCTATCTGTAACTATTCATAATTCATGTATGAAATGTATTCATCATCTATGAATGATAAGCTTGCTCCCTAGGGATAGATTATGTAGTTAATTTGTTTACTTGTTATATGTGATTCAGTTGCCTGCGAGCCTAAGACGAGAGGTAAGAACTTGCGCATCAAATTGTGACAGTTCCTCGCTTCCGGATCACCCTGCATTTAGTTAGGCACTTGCATTTCATATCTTAGGTCAAAATACAAAAACTCGATGGGCCGGGCCACAACCGGTAAATCTCTTTGTTTTGTGTTACTTGACCTACGGTAGCCGGACCTCAAACCGGATTGATTCCCTATACCAAACAGTCAACAGGCTAGTTGGGAAAGTTGATTGGGGAGAATCCCTTACTATTGCCACCTGCGATTTTTCAGGCCTCAATAGTTTTGGCGCTAGAAGGATGGCCGCCAGTGCATGGCTGGCCGAGGAAACCTGTTTTCTTGAAACTTTTCCACCAGTAATAGTTCTGAAAGCTGTGAACTTTGTAGAGAACAGCTATATTCTATTGGCAACAGAGTTGTAAATGACCTAAGAAGACATACCAGGGCTTATGTAAAGAAAATTGGATGATTGCCAATTATCCCTGATTTGCCGAGAAGAGAGTATAAGAAGAAAGATCGTCCTATAGCAGAAGACTCAGTGCTAGTTGGAGAATGGGAAGAGCTTGTGGAAACATCTTTACAAGAAGTTGTAATATCATTGAACCAAGAAGGTCCAGATACCCCTTATAGTTCTCCTACTCACACTCCTGTTGGCTCACCTCCTCACTCTCCACCCCTACTCATGGCAGGGGTTAACGCCAACCTACCTCCTCCCAATCCACCAAATCCACCACCTACATGGATAGCCAGATCACCTCTAAATCTGACCCCGCCTTTGCATGACCTACCTCAAGCCTTTGAAAAATTGTTGCCTAAATTTGACCCCAATGAGAAGATATTAGTAGATGATCATTTGCAGAGCTTTTATTTGGCAATAGAAGGATTGAGGGCGGGGGAGCATGAAGATGTGGTTTGTAGACTATTCCCGCATACCCTCAAAGGAGCTACGACCTCATGGTATTTTGGGTTGCCCGCTAATTCTATACCTGACTGGAATACCTTCGAGAGAATTTTCAGAAGTAAGTATGCAGTCCAAAAGACTCATGCAACCCTTATGAAAGGACTATGCGCCTTAAAGAAAGAGAAAGGGAGAAGGTGCACAGTTTCACACAAAGATTTGCGGCATACATTAAGAATTTTTCTGATGCTGGAAAACCTTTGGACAAGGTCCTCATTGAGTACTATACATCAGCCTTAGGCCCTGATTTGGCCATCTTTGCCAAAGGCAAGGCCAAGCCTACTTTGGAAAAAACTTATGAAGAAGCAGAAGTAGTAGAGGCTGAAAGAGAGAGCATTGAAGATTACCTCGAACAGTTAGGAGAGAAAGGTGGGGGAAGGAAGGCCTTATTGTTTACCAATCCTAAATAGGAGAAAACACCAGATTATGAAAGTATGGCAAAAATGATGCAGAAACTTTCTAATAAGATCATAGACATGGAAAAAGAAAAAGAAACACAAAAGTTTTACAGGCCCTATTACATGAAAAGAGAGGACAACAATCAGTCTCAACCTCCTCCACACAATTATGCATCCATGAATTTGACAGATATAGGGATGGAAAATTTCTGTACCTTCCACCAAAAAACGCATTCCGAAAAGAATTGCCTGCAGTGGATAAATTCAATGACATTGGTCATGAATCAAATGTTGGATTCAAAATTAATAGAATAAGACAATGAGGAAAAGAAAGAGAATTATGTTTCTACTACTGTTAAAGAACAGGAAGAGGAGACTATGGCATTGTGGAATTCAGTCCTAGTATTCGAGGCTAAAGAGGAAAGGAATCAAGGATACAAGGGCGTATTGGAAACCAACGTGACCACAAGAAGCCAAGGGATAGTTAGGGAAGATAGTCTGATACTACCAAAGATTAAGAGGCTGCAGAGAAATATTAAGAAGAAATTTCAAGATAAATCCTTGGCTGATAAGATTCCAGAATTCACTATTACCAGCCAAGGCCCTAAGTAGAAGAAAATGAGGCCCAACCAAAATGAAGGACAGGCGGATGCTGATAAATCTCACCCCATCGGAAAACAACTCGATTACAACATCATGGAAGATTTAAAGAAGATAAAAGCGAATGTTCCACTATTTGAAATGTGGAAAGTACCGCAACAAAAGGAAAGGATGCTAAAAGCACTCGAAGCACTAGATGAAAGGCTATCCATTGACAATCAGATTGAAGAGGAAGAAGAAATCGGAGAAACCAACAGTGGAGGTAAGTCTAAATGTAAACATGCACCTTTCCTCCTAACATTTGAAATTTTCAATCATAACGTATATAATTGTCTGGTAGACTCAGAGGAATCGATCACTGTCATGCCCATATCAGTATGTAAAAGGATAAATGGACAGCCTAAGCCCTCCACGTGGAGAGTGGTCCAGTTAGACATGACAGATTGAAAAGTACTGGGTGAAATGGAGAACGTCCTGATCCGCCTCGCATCGAACGATAAAGTATGCCAAGTCATTAATATCGTAGTGGCATATATACCAGATGGTTATGGTCTGGTTCTGAGGAGAGATTGGTCAGCAAAGCTAAATGGATATTTCACTTCGGATTAGTCACATTTGTGGTTTCCCTACCAAGGAAGTCCGAACCAAATTAAAGTTGTAAGAGAACCACACATGAAATATAATGTTACCCGACTTGAAGAAAAGAATGATCCAATGGATTCTATCTTGGGAAACTATTTTCTTGAATTAGAACCTGGGAATTACCAAGCAGAAGAGGATAGCAACGCATCTGACACCCAGCCTGATCTCCTTCGATTTTCACAGGCTGATGCAATTGACTGTAAAATAGTAGATTTAGTCGTAGGAGTAGATTCGAATTTAGCAGTTAGTGATTTTTGGACTTTGTTTTTTGATGGATCTAAGACTTTAGAAGGGTCAAGGGACGGCTGTGTCCTAATTGGCCCCCAGAATAATAAGCACTTTCTTGCATGTCGATTATAATTTGAATGCACTAATAATACAACTGAATATGAAGCACTAGTGCAGGGCTTAAGGAAAGCGATTGAACTAAAGGTATGTAATTTAAAAGTTTTTGGAGATTCAGAAATAGTTGTAAAGCAAATAAGAAATCAAATACATTGTGTGTCTCCTCACTTGAAATCCTACGAAAATGAGGTATGGGACCTGCTTAAGTGTTTCGATGCATTCAATATTATTTCAATTCCCAGAATTAAAAACGCAGCAGCTGACCTTTTGGCTATATCGACCACTCGGTTGGTCCCTACTAATAATAGATGTACTATTGAATTGATTTTCAGTCCTTCAGTACCTGACATGATTACCAACCTGCAAGTTTTTGATGATGATTCAACAAATTATAGAGTGTTTAACAAATGACGAGGTATTCAAAGGAGCGATTATAGATGACGAAGAACACTAGGCCGAGATGAAATTTGACAATTTCATCCCTAGAGGGGTCAGAACGTTAGAAAAGATGTTTGACTTGAATGAAAAGTTCAGAAGACCCACTAACGTAAAGAATCATAGCTCAACTCTACAGTTCGAGCTAATTAATTTGGGGAATGAGGCGAATCCTAAATTTGTAAATCTCGGCAAATGTTGCTCACCGCCCGAAAGGGAGAAGTTCATCAATCTGTTTAAACGATATAAGGATGTATTCACCTGGACATACGAAGATCTGAAAACATATGATACCAGCATCATTAAAAATGTCATTCCCATCAAGGCCGGAGTCAAGCCTTATCAGCAGCCCTTGAGGAAAATGCATCCAAAGCTGGAACCACTGATTCAGAGTGAGGTAAAGAAATTATTGGATCTAGAATCATTTTTAAAGTCAGAATCTCAGAGTGGGTATCAAATCTGGTACCAGTCAGAAAGAAGTCAGGAGAAATCAGACTATGCGTGGACTTCAGAAACTTGAACCACGCCTCAGATAAAGACAACTATCCGATTCCTCCCATGGAGAAATTGCTACAGATGGTATCTGGTTCTGAATTGTTTTTGTTATTAGATGGTTTTTCTGGCTACAATCAAGTTCTAGTAGCCGAGGAAGACAGATTGAAGACAACAATCAGGACAAAATGGGGAACCTTTGGCTACAGAAGGATGCCTTTTGGGCTCATAAATGCTGGAGCAACCTTTCAGAGATCTATGGACATAGCATTCCGCGGATTGATTGGTAGAAGTGTTGTAGTATACCTTGATGATATTACAATATTCTTGAAGAAAAGAGAAGAGCACGCATTTCACTTAAGACAGATTTTTGAACGCTGTAGGAAGTATGGCATCTCGCTCAATCCCAAGAAATGTGTGTTCGCCGTTACGGAAGGCAAGTTACTGGGGCATATAGTTTCAAAGAAAGGTATATCCATAGACCCAGAAAGAATTAAGGCCATTGAACAAATCCCTATGCCTCATAATAAAAAGGGAATGCAATCGTTTATGAAAACCATAAATTTTGTAATAAGATTTGTACCCGATTTTGCTCAGAGTGTCAAACCATTATAGCAGATGGTCAAGCAAAATGCACAATTTAAGTGGACTGAAATTGAAAAGGACGCTTTCAGCAAGATTAAAACTGCTGTCATACATGCACCCTCCTTGAAAATCCCAGACTTTGATAAATACTTTATTATGTATACATTTGCATACGATGATTCACTGGCAGCTGTGCTCACCCAAAAGGAAGAAGGGGGGGATGAATTTCCAATCTCTTTTATGAGTACTAGTTTATAGGGGGCTGAATTGAACTACCCAGCTATTGATAAACAAGCTTACGCAGTATTTAAAGCAGTGAAGCAATTCAGGCCTTATATTCTAAAAAATCGAACATAAGTGATCGTCCCCTACCCAGCTGTGAGGTCCCTTCTCATACAGAAAGAGTTAGGAGAAAGAAGGGGAAATTGGGTAACAGCTTTTCAAGAATACGACCTCGAATTCAAGCCAACATCTATAGTTAAAGGTTATGGATTGTGCAAATTGATGACTGAAAATAGAAACAATGAAGAGAGCGCCTGGGAAGATGAGGCCGAATTACATTTAATGGAGGTATGTTCTTTGTTTACAGCTACTGATTCTTGGTATAGAGACCTTGTACATTATCTACAGTCAGGACTGTTGCCGGAACATTGGAACTCTAAGCAAAGAAGGGCACTGCATCTGAAATTAGCTCCCTATCAAATCATTCAAGGCGTATTATTCAGAAAAAACTATGATGGAGTTCTTCTAAGATGCTTGGAGAAAGAGGATGCTAAGAAAGTAATGTCTGAATTGCACGATGGTCCGGCTGGGGGACATTATTCAGGGGATACTACAGCCCACAAGATCCTCAGATCTGGTTACTACTGGCCTACGCTCTTCAACGATGCACATGCACACATCAGAAAATGTGATATTTGCCAAAGATGCGGTGGAAGACAACCTAAAGCAGCATCGCCCCTAAATCCTGTAATGATCACGGAACTATTTGAGCAATGGGGATTGGACATCATTGGAGAAATAAAACCAAATTCCTCACTACAACACAAGTACATCCTAACCGCAATGGATTATTTCACTCGCTGGGTTGAAGCAGTACCTCTGCGCGAGATAAATGAAGACGAGGTCATCAGCTTCCTGCAAGATCATATCATGACCAGGTTTGGAGTTCCAATTTTGTTAGTTTTTGATAATTCTAAATACTTTTCGTCAATTAAATTAACTACTTTTGCTCATGATAAAGGGATAAAATTGTATTATTCTGCTAACTACTATCCACAAGGGAATGGCCTGGATGAATCCTCTAATAAAAACCTCATTAGAATTCTGAAAAAGACTGTAATAGAAAACCAGATAAGTTGGCACTCAGCCTTACCCAACGCCCTGTGGGCTGATAGAGTCACCTCCAAGTCAGCGATAGGAGTGTCACCCTATACCCTTGTGTATGGTAAAGAATCCATCCTTCCCCCCAATATCATGCTACCGTCTTCCATGTGAGCCCAAGAATCTAGTGGGTCGGACAATGAAGTTCTACAAATGAGGATATGCAATCTTCTGAAAGCAGAAGAGGCTATATCTACAGCCAGAGAACTCTTTCAGCATCACCAGGAGGTAATAAAGAGGTGGTTTGACAAGCATAAAGCTGGAACAAAAGACTTTGAGGTGGGAGACCTAGTCCTCAAATGGGACCACCCCCATGATGAGAAAGGGAAGCACACTAAATTCCAGCAGTTGTGGGTTGGCCCTTTTCAGGTCGCAACAAAACTCGGTCCTTCTACTTATAAGCTGCAGGATTTACAGGGTTGGGAAGAGAACTTGCCAGTTAATGGTTTGGTTCTCAAGCCTTATTTTTCTTGAGTTTCTGCCTTGTATATAAATAAGTCTTTTGGCTGTCTTGTGGGTCATGTGTTCTTTTTGTTAGGATCGAGTTTGTTGTTTTCAATAAGGAAATGAACTCGCGGTTATTTGGAAAACATCAAAATTTCTCGGAATGATAAACATGTTTGAATATTAGACTATGTGTTGCCGTTTGAACCTCTTCCAGTTTAGCGATTTTCTCGAATAGCTTTGTGTGCATTGAAGTCTTGCTTAACCCCTGTGAAATAAACCAGGTTCAAAGAGTCTTGAGTACTGTCCAATTCACACTTAAAAGGTCTGAGGAGCGACAGCAGAGGACCCACAGAAAGGAGTAAGGTGGACAGTATGTTAAATATAAATGATCCCATGCCAGGATACGAAAAGGCAAATAAAAATCAGAAACTCCTCTGAAAGCATCATCCATTAAAGCAAATACCGCATCATAAGTACTAAATTGCCGAAAGATCCTCTCCATCCGTGAACTGAAACATAAAGTACACCATTCACATAAAAGGACACTATGGGATAGAGGATCCTGAATTACAATTCAGTAAGAAATGCAGGGAGGAGGATTTAAAAGGGACAAAAAACCCAAATGGCACAAAAAGTGCTAAAGTGGCATGGGAATGAGGAACAAATGAACATTTCTGTTTACCATATGCTGCAATCTTGTGGTGTCCATGTTGTTAGCTACCTGAAGACAAAATTAATAATGAAACTCATCTTCCCACCTCGACAGAGTTATCTGGACTTGAAAATCCTGGTTTCCATTCTCCCAAAATGGACTATCATCAATGATTAAGAGTACACACTTCTGTCATTCGAGAAATCCAGATAGTTGGAAGATTTCAGTCGATGCATTTGTTGGTTAACAGTCTGTCACTCAAATAGTAATCGACCAGAGATCTAGGTTCACTAGGAAATCGCCAGTTGTTGCAGCCGCAACTGTTCTCCCCTAAGTCCTTGAATTTTGGGTCCCTCCTTATCATTCAAAGTTGTTTTTATACCGTTAAGTCTTGCTTTAACTTGGATTGATCCTGAATATTAGAATGCGTTTTTTTTTCAGAAATCGTTTGCGTTAAAGCTTTTGTGACGGTAGCTGAATTGATTTTTTGGACTACTAGTCAAGGACTCATCAGACCATGCACCCTTAAGTAAACCGTTCGTGTATTTCAAGTTTTCACACACTTTTAAGTTTCTTGTGATTTGGCATCTTTCTTTGCTAGATCAGAAGCTTTAATCGTTTCCCATCCGCCGTTGCGGCTATCAAAGCGGTTTAGCGGTCGAAGTGCAAAGTGTTTCGGCTTCTGATTTGGAGTTTTCCCGCCAAAGGTCGCATGACTTAGTCCTTTTGTCGTCCACCGTTGCAGCTCCTAGAGTGGTTTGGCTTCCGATGTCCAAACCTTTCCGACATCCGATCGAGACTTTTCCCACCCGTGTCGAATGTCTCTAGCCTTCTCTTTTCTGCCATTGCGGCTGGGAAAGTCCTTTAGCTTCCGAAGTCAAAAGTTGATCGACGTCCGATTTAAGTTCTCTAGCCCATGTTTTCCCATCACTTTAACCCCTTTTCTTTTCGCCGTTGCGGCCAGGAAATTCCCTCCGCGTCCGATGCCTAAGCCTGCCGACTGTCGACTCAGATCCTTCCCGCTCAAAGCTCAGTCGAAATCTTTCCGGATCAATAGATGCACCTGGATGTTTTCTTGTGGTTAGCTGGATAAGTCTAACATTTAAAATGCTTTTCCAAAGAATGATGCATAGTAATTGACTGCAGGTAGGACGCAGTGCCGATAAGGTCGCTAGGGAAAGGAGAAAGTCGAAGGCAACCAAACGCAGATCTGAAAAGTCCAGCAGTCACTCAACTGCTCATAAGCATACGAAAAGGAGAGAGGCATCTGAAGCATTGGGGAACTGAAAAGTCATGCATTGAAAGGAAACCCAAACGACCAGCGACTGTAGTTTAAATATTGTAAAGAGAGGACTTTTAATGGGACTTTTTCCCTTGGATAAATTTTGTAAGCCATCTTTTGTAAGAGGAATTATTTTTTTTTACAATCAGAAACTGCAATTTTTTGCATGCTAGAAGAAGTGCAATATGGAATGCATCAAATGTAATTAAATGAGCAATGTTGAAGAGGAACTAATTCGTTTTCAGCTGGGTCTCATTAACTGTGAGATTGTTCTAATTTCCTGAACCTATGTTCTTGTTGGAATATTATTCAGTTTATTTTATGGTGTTTTTCTGCTGTGAGTAATAAACACTGTTCATAAACAATTGGCTATCTGGTTGTTGAAACATCTTTACTTATTTATGTGTTTTGAAGGAAGTGTCAGCCATCTGTAACTCTTCATAATTCATGTATGAAATGTATTACTCATCTATGAATGATAACCTTGCTCCCTAGGGATATATTAGGTAGTTAATTTGTTTTCTTTTTATATGTGATTCAGTTGCCTGCGAACCTAAGATGAGAGGTAAGAACCTGCGCATCACATTGTGACAGTTCCTCACATCCGGATCACCCTGCATTTAGTTAGGCACTTGCATTTCATATCTTAGGTCAAAATACAAAAACTCGGTGGGCCGGGCCGCAACTGGTAAAGCTCTTTGTTTTGCGTTACTTGACCTACGGTAGCCGGACCACAAACTGGATGGATTCCCTATACCAAACAGTCAACGAGATAGTTGGGAACGTTGATTCGGGAGAATCCCTTACTGTTGCCGCCTGCGATTTTCCAGGCCTAAACACTTCTAAAAACTTTTCTATGACCAATAAGGCGCTTTTATTTTTGAAAATAAATGTACCAGTTTGAGTGGAAATTTGGCATTGGAAGAATTTTTAAATGCCCCAAAATTTTCTTCTTCTACACATAACCTATGCCTCATAAACTCAAATGCGAATATACTTGGAGTCAGAAGAAAAGGTAACCTGTATGGTTCCCCAGTGAACCCATACACTCTCAAAACAATAAAATATTTATACAGGAACCAATCTCATATTTTGTCTTCCGAGGAAGACTGTAGCATAAGTCTCATTTCTTCTAACACCCTTGGTAAGACATCATCAAACAACAATTTATAAATCTCGGCCATGATTGTATTTACAAACTCAAACATGTTAATTTGTTTTGGGAGATCTGGAGATAAAATGGTGGACAAGAGCTGCAATTCCGACACATTAGAAAACAACAATATGTTTAGTAAATATGAATGATATCTAAAGAACCTGACTTTAGGGAATTTGACCAATTGGGCATGGATAACCTCGGCCAGATACTCATCAAGATTAAAACAATGGATTAAATGGGACTTTGGGTCAATTGAAATTATACTTAGTAAGAAACCTAATATGACTTCACTAATATGAATATCATTATCCAAATCCAAAATTTGACTGACCAGATACATGACCAACTGTATGGCAGAAAAAGACCTTCTGACGACTCACCATCTTTCATCATATTGTATAAAAAATGCCATCTGACTTTAGTTCTATAATTTTTATACATTTCGATTAAGACCTACTCATTCAAAGACTCACAGCTATTAGGGAAATTATCAAGTAGACTCGGTATCCCGTAAACAGTTTTTGCATCAACTTTACAAAGTATTTTTGACGTGGTATGGCTCATAATAACTCTTTCAAAGGAAGAATAACTATTCATGCACCACTTTAAAAATTCAGGAAACAGTAGGGTTTGTTCAATAGGAAAATAATATGAGAAAGAACTGTAGACATTCAGAATATCATTCCCTTGCAAATTATATTGCCACAAATGCTCCTTTGAAACTAATACACTACCAACTGACAGAATAGGGTCACATACATTGCTTTCCCTATCGAAAACAACCTCTTATCTCTCATCCAATACTCTACATAATACTCCTAAACCCTATTCCTTCTCCATAATAACCAACGGTGACAATTCTTTGAACAAATTTTCACGGTTTCAAGGCTTACCTGTAACTGTGGATACATATAAGTTGAATTTGGAAAAGATGGCGCACTGTCCACTTCTCTTTCACCTGCAATGTGCAATTGAAATGAATTTTACTTAGGTCAACTTTACTTTTATACACGGACTATTCCGGAGCCCTTACCAAGTGGCTTTCCTTTACCACTTTCTTCCGTGGAACTCGCCCAAAGTCACCATGTGGCAGGTGTTTTAAATTCCACTACCGCTCTTCCTTTTTAATCATCTCATAGCTTTGCACTTGAGAATGAATAATGGCTATTCATAAGATTTCATTTTTTTTTTAAACCATTCGATCAAAATCGGTTCTACGTATTCCTCTATCCTTTCTCATTTTTTTCAAGCATGCATCTTTACTTAGCGGACTATCTCACAACCATATATTTTATTCACTTTATTCATTAGCCATTGATATTCCTTCCTCGTTAACCACTTTTGCCTCTCCATCACAACTTATCTCCTGCGCAACTTTTCCCACCGGATCCATTTTAGACCATATATTTTCACACTCATAAATTTACACCTTTAGATTGTGTAACGAATTAACCAAAATGCACATTTTAATAATGGATTCAAGACCATCAAACTCTACCAATTTTATGTATCCTTTTATCATTTCTCGATCACACTTCTTCCTCAACTGTTCAACATAGAGGTGTTAACAACTGGCTCCAACTGGGGATGATATCCTCCCTATGAGGTATCAAAGAACTCATAGACCAGGTGCCTGTCTCTAACTTTTGTATCCAAACCTCCAAACTTTTAACTTTTTCTCTGATATATATTTTCTGAATAAAGAAAAAAATGGCTAACCTCCTAAATTTTAGGGCCTTCACTCTGGGCTTCAAAACTATTTGGTTCACCATCTATACTGCTTTCAAGAAAATAAATATTCACAAACTATGGTACAAAATTTACCCTCCACCTTAGTACAAGTAATGCTTCAAAAAGATTCCATTGACCGGTTTACTCTCCAACGAAACCACATTTGGATATTCCAGAATAAATGCATTTTCCCCTCTATGACATGCAATAATATAAGGACCTACCCATATTTGGCCAAATTTTCCTTGTTTATCTTCCTTAGGAGCATCCCATTTTAACACTAGGTCATCAATTTGGAACTGTTCTTCTTTCACCCTTCTATCAAACATATTTTTCATTTTTTCGTTGTGTATCTGCACTTTATCATAAGATTTATTCCGTTGTTACTCTAACTCAATGATTTGGTTTATTCTTCTCTGCATGTGGTTTGGTTCTTCATGTTGCTCCTGAAAATATTTCATAACTGGAGCACCCAATGATGCTGGAAAAAGACTTCGGTTCCATATACCAATTGAAAAGGAGACATTCCAATAGCCCTTTTAGTGCTAATTCTATCAGCCCATAAAGCATATTTAAGCTTGGTGTGCCAAGATCTCTTGTTATCTTCTAACAACTTTTTAATAATCCTTACCGAGATCTTATTAGAAGACTCGGCTAATCCATTTCCTTGTGGATAGTAAGCAGTTGAATGATTTAAGTTGATATGATATTTATGACAAAAATTAATCATTACAGGAAATTTGGAATGTAAAATGGGCCTTATAAGAAAATGTGCCAACAATAAATTTTGTGAGTTAGAATTCAAGAACAAATAGAATTTCAATAAAATGAGTCAACCATAATGGTTGAATTGACATATTTGTCATAAAAGAAAACTACTTTTTTTGTTCATATTTTCGACAAAGCTCGTTGTGTTTTTACTCAAATTCTGAGCGAGAGAGCTCGTTGGATGTGGAAATAAATTCCACATCGAAGGAGCTCTCCCACTCAAAATTTGAGTAAACAAATAGGGAGATATGTTGAAAATACGAACACAAAAAGTAGTGTTTTCATTCTTCCTCCAAAATTAATAACTATTATTTTATTATTTTCCTTAGGAGGCCCATTTTAGACCTCAAATTTCCTCTAATGCACCCTTTTGGATTTAAAAGCTACTGCATTATCAGTCACTATTCTTTTAGGACACCGAAACCTAGCAAATATATTTTCTTCACGAAAATCCACAATTACTTTCTCAATAGCTCTCCTGGTAGGTATTGCTTCATTCCATTTTGTGAAACAGTCTATGGCTGTCAGAATCCATTTATGTTGTCCTGAAGAATTTGGGTTTATTTCTCCAATGAAATACAAACCCCACTGTTGAAAACGAGCTTCTACTGTTATTCGATTAAGAGGGATGGGAATTACCTTTCTTTTACCGTCAAAAATATCGCATTTATGCAACGTGCTAGTTTCTTTGTACACATCTAAAAACAATGATGGCCAATAAAAACCTGCTCTCAAAATTTTTTTTGTTGTCACCTTCCAAGAATGATGTCCTCCACAATCTCCTTTATGGAATTATTTTACTGTGTGTTGACCTTCATTTTCTAAAAGGCAATTAAGTAACACACCTCCAGGATATTTCTAACAAAGGTATTGATTTAAAATACAAAAATTAGCAGCTTTCAACTTCACCAATATTTCTCTTGTTTTACTTAATCCTATAGGAGCTTCTAAATTTCGAAGAACGTGAACAATATCAGAATACTATGGAGATGTATCAAATTCAATCATTACCTCCACCCCTGTATCCAACTGATGAGATTGACTAGATAAGAAATTGAGCTATAAAGATTCATAGTTTGAATATGTCAACATTTTTTCCACTCCCTGCCCTTTAATCAACTTGGTAGGTCTAACCTCTATGTCATACTCTAGTAATGTTGCTATCCATTTCACTCTTCTTCATTCTGGGTCAGGCTGTGTGAGAATCCCTTTTACTGCACTTGTTGGAAGATGAGCAATTATATGTGAATGAAGAATATACACCCTAAAATATTTCAATGCTTTAACCATGGCATATGCTTGCTTCTCCATAATATCATATTTCAATTCTCAATCTCTCAACATCTTACTGAAAAAGGCTATAGGTTGATCCATGTTCTCATTATTCTTCTGTAACAAGACTACATCAATAGTATGTTTTGAAGCATATGAAAATATTAAGAAATATTTAGTGAATTATGGACTCACCAAAATAGGAGCCTCTGAAATACCTTGTTTTATTTTTTTTAAAGATTTCTTAGCCTTCGTTGCCCATTTTATTTCATGACCCTTTTTCAACATATTTGTGATATTCATTAATATTTCCGCAAAACTAGGGATGAACCTTCTCAAAAAATTTACCTGTCCCAAGAATGACTGTATTTATTTTTGGCTTCTTGGTTCTCCTACCTTCAAAATTGCATTGACTCTATTAGAATCAATCTTCATTCCATCCTTTGAAATTATGTGGCCCAACAACTTTCCCTCTTCCAATGCAAAATTTGATTTTTTTGGATTCAATGATATACCAAATTTTTTGCATTTTATGAAAACTTCTCCCAAATGATGAATATGCTCTCTATTAGACCTTGAATAAACTATGATGTCATCCATATAAATTACCACAAATTTTCCTATTTCTCCTACAAAAGAAATATCCATGGCACGCTGGAAGGTAGCCCCTGCATTCATCAAACCAAAAGACATCTTTGCATACATAAAAGTGCCCCATGGTGTTGTGAAAGCAGTCTTCTCTTGATATTCACATAACACCTTAATCTGATTGTATCCTGAAAATCCATCCATCATTGAAATTCTTTCTACTCCGACCACTTTCTGCAAAATATGATCCATTTTCGACAAAGGATAATTATCTTTCATAGAAACCTTATTCAAATTCCTGAAATCTATGCAAAGCCTTATTTCTCCATTTTTATTTCCATCAGATACTAAATTAGCAACCCATCTTGAGAATCTTAAAGTCACAATAATTTTGGCATCAAATAATTTTTTACTTTCCTTGTCAATAACTAGTAATAGCTTTGGATTTATTCTTCTGAGCTTCTGCCTGAAACATTTTTCTCCAGGTTTGATTGGAATAGTATGTTGTATTATTGAATTCATATTCCTTAAGGTCCTCATAACTCTAGACAAATACACCTGTATACTTCTTCATCAAGTTCACATATTCTTCTTTTTCTTTTGCAGGCAAGTTTTTAGATAGCTTGACAATTTTGGAATTTCTTTAGTACCAATATTTCTATCGTCAATAGCATTATTAGCAAGTTTCACTTTTAGATATTTAGTAGCATCATTCTAATCAAAAATTTTCTCTAAAGGGATCAAACCTCTTGGTATAAAATTACTTTTCAATTGAATGATATCCTTTCCTCCTCAAGTTCCCTTCAATTTTTCAGTACTAATATTTCCTTCCTCTCTTTCTTTAGCATCTTGGAAATTTTCACAGTTATCATTTTCAGCATCAATATGAGTGTTTACAAAATATCTTGACAATTCCAAAAATATTTTTATCTGCATATCATCCTCAAATACCTGCCATTTTTCAGAATTATCAGGTATAGATGGTCTATTTACAATATCCACTTGATATTCTATTTTACTAGCACTTGGGGTTTTAAATTTACCAGCAGCAACTACGAAATAATCAGCTACTGTATTCTCATATCTAGGAACCACCTTAATTGTATGTTCTGTAAAATAGTTACCAAACATATCCAATACTTCATTTCTATAAGCTCTCATCCGGGGATGTCTGGTTTGATAACTTTCATTTACCTAGTTTATCATAAGCTCTGAATCTCAAACTCTTATCCTTTGTTCTCCTAGATCTTCCAATGGATGTAACCCAAGTAACAAAGCTTCATATTCAGCCACATTATTTGTGCATTCAAATGTTAATTGAAATGATAAAGCTTTAAAATCCCTAATAGGATAAATTATATATACACCAGCACCAGCACCAACCTTTGCCATAGACCCATCAAAATACATATTCAACAAACCATCTCTTTTTTGTTTCTTTCCCAAAGAATTTTGTTCCATTATTCCCTCTTCATTCTTTTCAGATTTCACTTGCAATGTAGATCCCAAATCACGTGGGATAGTAACATTAAAGAAAATAGAAGAACTCAAATTAGTATAAACAGTGTATATATGATGAATATCAAGTATATCTTGACTACTTACTACATAAGGAATTCTTTTCTCACTATACAACCTCCTACTTCCATCTTGCATAGGAATAGTAGCATATGACATGTCCATTTGTAAACTACCTTTTAACTTTGATGTCCAAGACCTTGATAACAGTATTCCAAATTTTGGTGGAATGTCTGCCACTACAACATCCATTATTATTGTTGTAGATGGCAGTTTATTTAAAGTTACTACCATATCTTTAATTAGACCAAGACACTTCACCCTCCTAGAATCAAAGGAAGTGACAAATCTTTATAGGGTCTTGTCACTTTCAGTCCCAAACTTTCAACTACTCCTTTTGGGATTAAATTATGTGATGCACCTGAATCTAACATTGGATTATGTACAACCATATCATGCACATTCAAACTCAAATAAAAAGGAGGAACTTCTTCATCATCTATACTTTCAACTTTTGGCCCAAATGAAATAGTAGGATTATCATCTGTCAACTCTAAATGTCTGATTGAAGCTCTCCTTGACCTTTAACCATCCTTGTTATCTTATCCCTTTACTCATTATTCCTCAACAACTCATTAAAAGGAACATAGATTTTCAGCTTGGAAAGTTCATTATGCGAATTGAAAATAGAATTAACTTTCTCCACATCTACTAGTGCCACTTGTTTTGTTCCTTTTGTTTTTGCTATTTTATTCTCCATTTCTTTATTTGCAATAGGATTTTTTTGTATTTCCTTTCCTTTTTCTATATTTAATGAACTGGTAGAAGGATTGTTTGAATTTAGCCTCCCTTTATTAACAACAACTTCTTTGTTTCTCAATCTGATTTTCATGTGTACATCAACCATGGCATGTAAATAACCCCTTTGATACTGCTCTGATTCCCTTTCAAAATACTCATTTCCACCTTCTTGTGCAAATATGTGATGTTCTTCTTCAAGATATATTTCTGAATCTAATTCCCCAAAAAGATGAATTTCATTCTCAGCAGGCTCTTCTTCATCTGCAACATAATTATCAAGGAAAGGTGGTTGAATCTGTTACTCTTCATGATTCCTTGGATTTCTCAATTCTCGTTGCTTGTTTTGTGGAGGCATAGGAGGATTTGGCCTTCTAAAAAATGGATTTATAATTTGAGTATTAGCTTGTTCTCTATTGAATGATCTATTGTTTATAGTTAATCTATCCATTAACTTCTCCATTGTCTTCAACATCATTTCAAATTTAATATTAGTATCAGAAGAAGAAGTAGAAGGCATATTTTCTTCTTTTCTTTTCCTCCTATCAATTTCTCTTTGTTTCATATTTACACTTGCCATCATATTTGCTTCCACTTCTAAAGCATCTGTGAACATGGCAACAAGACTCACTGACTTTCTCTCACTTAATGAAAATGCAAGGTCGTTATCAAAAGCCCCAGCATAATGAAGTTTAGCAGCAGCTAAAGGAGGTTTTATATCTTCTGGAATGGAATTGTAAACTCTCATAAATTTGCTTGAAAATTCTTAAATAGATTCAAAACCTCCCTTCTTGAGACTATTGTATTGGGACATAAGTTGTAAAGGGCTTTGTTTATCATCCCACCTTTCTAGAAATGCATTCTGGAAAGCTTTAAAGTTTAAGATAGATACATCTGGTAAATCTTTGAACCATTTCTTTACTTTCCCTAATAAGCTTTGAGCAAACAACCGCATTTTAACATACGCATAATCAACTTCCTCTAAGTTAACAAATTCTTCAAATTTAGCTACATGTTTCTTTGTTGTTATGCCTCCTTCTCCATCAAATAAACAAATTCTCTGCAAATAATTTTGGGGAAGATCATGCAATACAGTAGGTAAATGCAAAGGAGCAAACTTGGCTACCATTGTCCTATGTGGATTTGGAGGGATAGAGGAATTTTGAATATTTTGAACAATAGGTGCCTCTTCAACCTTTGTAGACTATTGAAGATCTCTCCAAAGGGAATCAAGTAAATAAGATTCTAATCTATGAGGGTTAAATTCAACATTTTTAAGATCAAATTCAAATTTATATTTCAACAAACCCTTTCCAATATTAATTTCCCATTCTTGATCAAGGATGCTATGAAAATCTTGAGAAGATGATGCACCAAACAAAGAAATATCTATTTTCTTTGTCTGTTTTCCTAAATAATTTTTCTGGATCCTCCAAACTTTGTAAAAATTTAGTATCATAATTACCTCATGTATGTCTTTTCAAAACCAGGATGTCTTTTGAAATCTTGAAATAATCTTAAACTGGAATCCCGAGGGCAAATATACAACCTTCTTTACTAACAAAAATTCTTGTTTTCCCACAAAAATATTTTCTTGATCTTTATAAACTTTGTTGTTCCTCCCAGGGATGATTTGCACCTTCATTCCCCAGAAACAACACCAATTTGTTATCACTCAAAATATACCCAATCCTGTAAAGGTAATCTTAAGGTAACAGCAAAAAACACTTTGGAAACAAATTGGCTTTTCTTTCCGGAGAGGGATCTCTCAGATATAAATTTTAACAAGGCCAAGTATTGAAATCAATAATTTAAGTTATGTAGATGGTTGAAACAACACATATAACCATTGGGAAATGGAGTCAAACAGATAAAGATAGTGCCAACTTCATACACAGAATCCCAACAAAGGCAAGATAAGCATCCAGTCATAGTCATTCATTGATTTTCAGGCGAATAAGAGAGAAACATGAATAGTCCAACAATATAAAGCATCACAAGATGAATTCCATATCAACTTTAGAAGAAATATTTTTGAAATATCTGAAACAATAGCCAAAGCATAACATGTATGAATTATGAAACTATTAAACACTATGTTCAGATATGAAAGAAAACAGAATGGAAGGTAAACACTAAGAGGACAAACACATGGAAATAAGGCACAAACTATAACATAAACGACATAGGAATATTTGAAGATCAACCAGCATTCGGCTCTGTTATTTTATTCAAAAATCATAAGTTCTCAAAAACATTGGTCCAAACATATGGAATCCAACCCCCAATACATCAAATAATTTCAAATATATACAAAGATAGTTTCTTCCCAAGAAGATCAATAACCAAATAATCTATTAATCAAAATTTTGTAACCATATCCCTAATAACCAAGAATAAAAACTATATGCTTTGATTCAAACAATAGATTGTTTGATTATAACAAACTTAGTGACTGCAAGGTATCCCGAACAAATAGCTTCACAAATTGCAACACCTATCTTCATGAATGAAGTATGTACTTGGTCTTTTTGAGTTTCTCCACGATATTCCATTGTTCTGCATTTGGGGTGTCGTATTCTGTCATCTCTCTAATGGACACCTCTAAATCTACATAAGCTTCATAACACACGGCATGCAATCCTTTCTTAATAATTAAAAACTTCTCCAATATATCAAAGTCCTTTGTCAATTTTTCTACAATGATTTTTCCTGTTAACCCTTTAACTAAATATTCAAACTTGGAATGGTCCATGCGATTCTGTACTAATAAACTGTGATGTTGCTCTTGGGAAAATAACCTTTCTTCGTCGTCCCAAAAATAAGGGAGACCGTCATCAAATAGGTCTTTAAAAGCAATCCTGAAATCCTTTATCTGTGAAGACATTGTATTGACCTTATCCTGCACCACTTTCATGAGTTCATGTTTCTTAATAAACTTCTTTTCCCATAGCACAATTGCTACTCTGTCCTTAATCTTGATGTCCTACAAATTCCGTTATGTTAAATAATTTAAGAAATTTAAAGCATTGTGAGTAGTATTGAAAGGATTCTTTTCCATGGTGTCATTTTCCAACCTCAATTTTTGAGTAGCTAAATTGGCAAATGCGCTTTCATCATCAATGAAATTTGAATAATTTCTAAACTTGGTGATTTCCATATACAATGTGTCTCAAATTAAATGTTTAGCTCCTTGTAGAGGAGCTCTTCCTGTACTTCTTTCCTTTAACTCACTAAACTTTTTCTGCAATTGGATTTTATCATTCAATATTTCATTCTTCTCCTCGATGCTCCTAGCTAATTCTGATTTTATTTTTTCATTTTCCTTTTTTAATTCTTTAATATCTACTTCTTTCAGACTTACCTGTGACATAGGACCTAATAGATCATCTACAAAAAATTCATTTAATGTTCTTTCAATATTTACAAGGGGTAAATCAGTGTCAACATGAGTTTGACTCATCAATTCTTCCATAATTTATTTTTCATCATTCTGATCCTTTTTCAACTTCAAAATTTGAGCCATCAATTCAGCTTTTTCTACTTCCCACTTGTTTTTCTCTTCTTGCAGCTTTAATGATTTTCCTTTGTAGTCCATCATCTCTTGATAAATTTTCTCTTTTTCCTCTTGAAGTGTAAATAATTCTGAGCACTAACCATGTTCAACATTAGGGACTTTAAGCTTATTCTTCAATACTTGAATGGTATTTTCCTTCTCCTCTAGAAGCTTTTTGGTCACTTGCATATTACTTGGTTCGATTCCTAAGCTTACAACATCTCCCTACAACTTTTTAATTTGAATCAAATTTGCACTATTTTCCACTATTTCATGCTTCAATTGAACCTCCCTCTTATCTACAAGGGACTCCAATTTATTAATTATCATAATAGCATGTAACAAATCAGAGTAAATAACATCTCTAGTCTGTTTATGGAGTTGTATCTTATTGAGGACACTGATTTTGTCTAACTTCACCTCCATTTCAGACACTTTCTTGTTACTAACCATGGCAAACTGCAGGGTATTCCTCTCTATGTCTCGAGTAGAAATCAATGAAGTCTTTTGATTGATTAAATATCTAACTTGAGGAATCAAATTTCTAGTTTCCTCTAATTATTTCATTTGTTTGTCACCATAACTTGATACTAACTCTGTCCTAGATTTGAAACAGGAACTGAGCTCTCCGTTACCCTCTTCTCCGAAGGAATACCGATGCATCTGTACAGACTTATTTGGGAACAAGACCATCTTCTTTGAATCCTATGAAACTATTTCTTCTTAAATAGTTTGATCACCTTGAGGGTGAGCTTTGATCTTTTTATGAGAAATATTTTTCATCCACATCCATGCCATCAATTTTAGAAAGACTCCTCTTATTCAAAATGATGGGATTATCAGGCGTTTGAGCCACTGCAGTTAATTTGTTGCCCCTGTCTTCATCAACTTCTGAATTTTCTTCAAAATAGGCCAAATTGGCTATTTTATCTAAGCCTTCAATAGTTTGATGATCAAATGTTTTATTTTTGTTTAACTGCTTTTCAAAATGATGGGATTATCAGGCGTTTGAGCCACTGCAGTTAATTTGTTGCCCCTGTCTTCATCAACTTCTGAATTTTCTTCAATATAGGCCAAATTGACTATTTTATCTAAGCCTTCAATAGTTTGATGATCAAATGTTTTATTTTTGTTTAACTGCTTCCTATGATAAATAATGTGATGTGGATCATAATTTATTCTTTGCTCCTTCTAAAAATCAATAACTTCTAACAACTTCTCTATGAACAACAAGGCACTTTTATTTTTGAAAATAAATGGACCAAATTTGAGACGAAATTTAACATTGGAATACTTTTCAAACGCCCCAAAATGTTCTTCTTCTATGCATAACCTCTACCTCATAAAATCAAGTGCGAATATTCTTGGAGTCAGAAAAATAGGTAACCTGTATGGTTCCGCAGTGAACCCGTACACTCTCAAAACAGTAAAATATTTATACAGGAACCAATATCCTATTTTGTCTTTTGAGGAAGACTATAGAATAAGTCTTATTTCTTCTAACACCCTTGGTAAGACATCACCAAACAATAATTTATAAATCTTGACCATGATTGTATTTACAAACTCAAACATGTTAATTTGTTTTGGGAGATCCAAAGACAAAATGGTGGACAAGAACTACAATTCTGACACATTAGAACACAACATCATGTTCAATGAATATAACTGATATGTAAAGAACCTGACTTTAAGAGATTCGACCAACTAGACATAGATAACCTTGGCCAAATACTCATCAAGATTAAAACAACGGATTAAATGGGACTTGGGGTCAATTGAACTTATACTCAGTAAGAAACCTAATATGACTTCACTGATATGAATATAATTATCCAAACCCAGAATTTGACTAACCAGAAACATGACCAACTGTACTTCCTTCTTGAAAATGTTAAACATTGTATGGCAGAAAAAGACCTTTTGATGACTGACTATCTTTTAGAATATTGGATAAAAAATGGCATCTGACTTCATTTATACAATTTTTATACATTTCAAGTAAGACCTACTCATTCAAATACTCACAGCTATCAGGGAAATTATCAAGCAGACTCAGTATCCCACGAACATTTTGTGCATCAACTTTACAAAGTAATTTTGACGTGGCATGTCTCATAATAACTCTTTCAGAGGAAGAATAACTACCCGTGCACTAATCGGAAAATTTAGGAAATGATAGGGTTTTTTCAATAGAAAAATAATATGAGAAAGAACTGCAGACATTCAGAATATCATTCCCTTGTGAATTACACTGCCATAACTGCTCCTTCAAAACTGATACACTGCCAACTGATAGAAAAGGGTCACATACATTCCTTTGTCTATCAATGGCAACCTCTTCTCTCTCATCCAATACTCTGCATAATACTCCTAAATCATGTTCCTTCTACATAATAAACAATGGCGACAATTCTTCAAACAAAGTTTCAGTGTTTCAAGGCTTACCTGTAACTGTGGATACTTAGAAGTTGACTTTGAAAAAGATTGCACACTATCCACTTCTCTTTCACCCACAATGTGCAATTGAAATGACTTTTACTTAGGTCAACTTCACTTTTCTACATGGACTATTCCAGAGCCGTTACCAAGTGGTTTTCCTTTACCGCTTTCCTCCGCGGAACTCACCCAAAGTCACCACGTGGCAGGAGGTTTAAGTTCTGCTACCACTCCTCCTTTTTAATCATCTCACAGCTTTGCACTTCGAAATGAATAATGAGCATTGATAAGATTTCATTTTGTGTTTAAACCGTTGGATCAAAATCGTTTCTATGTATTCTGCTAGCCTTTCTCATTTTTTTCAAGCATGCATCTTTACTTAGTGGACTATCTCATAGCCGTAGATTTTATTCACCTTATTCCTTATCCATTGATCTTTCTTCCTCGTTAACCACTTCCACCTCTCCATCACAACTTATCTCTTGTGCAACGTTTCCCAGTGGATCCATTTTAGACCGTATATTTTCACACATAAATTTACACCTTTAGATTGTGTAACGAACTAACCAAAATGTGCATTTTAATAATGGAGTCAAGACCATTAAACTTTGCCAATTTTATGTATCGTTTTGTCATTTCTCGATCACACTTCTTCCTCAACTGTTTAACATAGAGGTGTTAACAGGGGTGGCCTATGGATGTGTGTGTGAGAGAGAGAGAGAGAGTGAGTGTGTTAGGATTTTAGGACTGGGGGGGTTAGATTAATTTTGGGGTGTCTAGGTGTTGTAGAGGGGATGTAATAGGGCGGTGGGGGTTAGAGGTAGTTGGATTGGTTGGGGAGTGATATAAGGGAGGGGGGTGTTAGTCATAAGGTGATACTTGTGGATGTGACCTATGGATGTATGTGGGGGTTTCTAGGTGTTGTAGGTTATATATTAGGGGGTGTTAGTGCTTATGAGAGACATAGGGA
>LPNX010080611.1:148048-161203 GCA_001517045.1 Pseudotsuga menziesii
TGTTTGTGTGAGAGAGAGAGGGTTGGGGAATATATATATTGGAATGGGGTTTAGGTGTAGTTGGATGAGTTTGGGCGTGAGAGATAGTGGACGAGGGGGGGTGTTAATTATAGGGGGATACATAGGGGGGAGAGAGTGAGAGATAGGGAGAGATGTTGATATAATTGTAACTTCCGAATGTATTCACTTTTATTTCTTATGTATTGTAACCAGATGTTTATTCTGGGATCTATTTGTAATATCATTGAGTCATGTCATGCCCTGATGTTCCAATCGGGAGGATATATAATGTAAACAAGTCATGTCAAGTTATTGTGGGTAACCTTACTATTGTCTAAGGGTTAAAGTCCCCACAGTTCTGGGGCAATAGGGTTATTAGACTCTCCTAGAGAGGCCGGCCCTAGTAGGGTTTTAGTCATGTCAGAAATTGGTATAGATAGAGAGTTAGACTTTCTATTTAACACACACTCATCCACACTCAGTTGTATTGAATAGTTGAGGAAGAGAAAGACACAGGGGCAAGGAAGAAACAGGTTACTACTGTCGGGAGATCATCTTACTGTTTTGGGGTTTTACTTTTGGTGTTGATTCTATCTCTGAGGAAGTTGTGGGGTTTTCTCCATTTATGGTTTCCCCAACGAAAAACATTGTGTTCATTGTCTCTTGTGTTTTATTACTATACTTTTTGTTCTCTTAGTTAAAGATCCTAACATAATGCTATCTTAATTGATTAAAAACTAACATGGTATTAGAGCTAACCTGAGAAGAAGACACTATGCAGCTGTGGGAACTAGGGCTTCCTACTTTGTGGATTTGTCTCAACATATTTTCATAAAAAGAAGGCTGGAATAGCTCTCCTCCCTACGGCGCATCTTTCTGTCAAAGCAGAATCCAATTCTGAGGTTTTTCCATTTTGGACCCAACGCTGCTACCGAAAATTAGGGCTTTTCATAGAAGAGGAATTTTTCATTGAGCCCAGGCCTGGATTTATCTCCTCCCTAAAATAAAAGTTAGGGATCAAATTCAAAGCGTTTGGTTAGACAAAAATCCAGAAAATCAAAACCCTAATTTGGTCTTGAACCAGCTCTGTAGGATTTTAGCTCCAAATCTAGATTTGACATCTTGACCTAGTAAGATCTAAATATTTTGTATTTCAATTTGAGGTTCTCAGTTAAAGATGTCTCATCATACCAAGCTTTATGAAAATCTTGAGGGAGCTGATAACTTCTGAGCTTGGAAGTATAGGATCTCCGTGGTCCTCGAAGAAAATGAGTTGGACTCCTATATCAATGAGGAGGTTCCAGTTCTAGAGGGAGATGAGGAAAAGGCCTTACATAAGAAGAAGTTGGTTATGGAAAAGAGGATCATTGCTGATTTTATCAAGGATCACCTCATACCATAGGTGTCCTCCCTAAAGACACCTAAAGCTATGTTTGATGCCCTAACCAAACTGTTTGAAGGGAAGAACATAAACCAGAAGATGAATTTGAGGAACTAGTTGAAGAATGTGAAGATTTAGAATGTGAAGACCATCTAGTCTTACTTCACAAGAGTTTCTTAGATCAAGGAACAACTGGAAGCAGTAGATGAACAAGTGGAAAATGTAGAGATTGTAATGACCACCTTTAATGGTCTCCCTAGATCATGGGACTCCTTTATTCAATGGATATGTGCTATAAAGAAGTTAGTCATGTTCAGTAGACTATGGGAAGAATGCTCTCAAGAAGAAGCTCGAATAGCAGCTTGAGAAGAGAATATGGGAAGTGAAGATCAAGCTCTCATGGTGCACTCCAAGAAAACCAAAAGAATATCTCATCACCCGAGAGGTAAGCACTCCCACAAGGATAACACTAGAAAATATTTGTCTAGAATTAGATGTTATACATGTGATGAAGTAGGACACTTTGCAAGAGATTGTCCTAAAAGACAGAATAATAAAAATAGCAACAAGAGAATACATCATGCTCATGCTGCAGAGGATGATGAACCATCGAAGAAACGAACCAAATATGAAAGTGAAAACTCTTCTAGTGAAGAAGAATATGCTTGATTTCTGCTCTCACGGGAAACCTAACACATGGAAGCAATGATTGGCTTCTAGATAGTGGGGCTTCCAAACATATGACAAGATTCAAGGAATCCTTTGTGATACTATCAGTATTAATTCTTGCACATGATCTAGGAACTAGGAATCAAAATAATCAAGAATAATTAACAATACTTGTGAATTGGAAAATAATCGGAACCAGAAATGGTTTCCTCTCTGTATATTTAATAAACAATAATGGGTTACAATTCCAATGCTGAGCAATGGCTTAAATCCATGAATAATTTGAATACCTAAGGAGACAATTCGAATTCAGTGAGTGAGTCTAGCTTAACTGACTCTCAACCATTCAATCTCACTTAGTTAACCACTTGACCAAAGCCCTAATTGACTCACCAAACCCTAACTAAAGTCGGAGTGCAATAAATGACTGAATCTCAACTGAAGGAGATCAAACACATGTCATAGAAATCCAATCATTAAGTGCTAGTGCTCCATGACTCCAATGAACCCCGATGAGGTTAATTGAAGTTGAACTGACCATCAGAAGTTGGTGGGGGTGCCTTGTTGAATCCAGTTCAGCAAATAATAATAAATAATCATTAAATAATATATTTAATGATTGGAGGTGCCTTAACTAATTGTAACTGACTGGTTGAACCACCAGTTAGCAATTAGGTGCATTAATGTCACACAGATCACTCCTGGAGTGCTCCAATTAGCCTCCTTGACTATAGGAGAAGGCAAAGTTAGCATCCTTGACTATAGGTAGGCATGGGTGTGACTGGGATGATGGCAATTAATGCTCCATTGATGTCAATTAAACTTAGGATAGTGGTTTAACTAGGACAATTTGACCAAAAGAGTGTGTATGATGGTAAATGTCTCCAACACCCCTCCTTAATCTATACTCAGGAAGAGTTAGAAAACATAGATGCATAAAAATGCTAGGGCCCTGGAAACTAAGGCCATAGGTCACCCTGTATAATGCTGAAACTGAAAAAATGCTCAAAACAAACTAAGTGAGGAAAAGAGGGAAAACCCAATGGGAAAAACCCTCCCTCAAGCTGAACACTGAAAGTAGTCTGGATCACCCTGATGAACTCACCCCCAATAGTGAACGGAGGTAAGTGAACTTCTTTTCTGAAAAGCTCTTGGTGAATATGTCTACAATCTTCTCATCAGTTGGGCAGTATTGCAAAATGATGGTCCCGTCATGCACTAGCTCCCTGATGTAGTGCATGTGAATCTCTACATGTTTGGTCCTCTTCCTGGTAACTAGATCCATGGATATCTTAATAGCACTCTGGTTGTCACAAAAGAGGATAGTGGACAAGGTACTACCAAGATCAAACTCTGAAAGAATTCCTTGCAACCAAACTGCTTGGATGCAAGCATTCACCGCTCCTCGATACTCGGCCTCTGCTGAAGATAGTGCTATGGAAGCCTGATTTTTGCTTGACCAGAAAATAGGGCCACCACCAAACATGAATACATATCCAGAAGTTGACTTCCAATCAATAGAATCACCTACCCAATCAGAATCTATGTATCCAACCAGCTCTAGCTCGGAGTCTGCAGCATAGTGAATGTCGTAAGTCCCGGTTCCCTGAATGTACTGGAGGATCCTCTTGGATTCCTTCCAATGAATATCATGAGGTTGATGCATGCATCTTGATACAACATTCATTTCATAAAAAATATCATGCCTATAATGTGTCAAGTACAACAAGCTACCAATCAGTTGTCGATAGATAGTGCAGTCCATGGGAGGTGTGCTTTTTCCTTCTTCAAGGTTGATCCCTGAAAGGAAAGGGAATGGTGTAGGCCTAAATTCAGCCATGTTAAACTTGAATAATAGGTATGAAATGTATTTGTACTGAGTGACCATAATCCCATCATAATTTTGCTCGATTTTGAGTCCCAAAAATTGTTTTGGAAGCCCCAAATCACTCATTTCAAAGGCATCGTGGAGAGCAGTTTTGATGGCTGAAATGGAGGCAATTGTGCTACCTGTGATCAGTAAGTCATAAAAATATAAAACAATGATAATTATATTACCATCATGCTGCTTTAAATACACATTTGTATCTAATCTACATCTCTGAAAGTTTTGTGAGAGAAGGAAGGCGTCCATCTTGGAATACCACTCTCTTGGGGCCTGTTTTAAACTGTATAGTGACTTCTTTAGCTTGCAAACCAAAGATGGATCAGTGATGTAGCCCTCAGGATGCTTCATGTATATCTCCTCATGAATATCTCCATGCATAAATGCTGACTTAACATCCATGTGATGCACCTCCCAGTGCTTGGATGCGGAAATAGCCAAAACAAGACGGATGGAGTCCATTTTTGCAACCGGTGCAAAGGTCTCATGGTAGTCCACTCCTTGGACCTGAGAGAAACCTTTTTCTACCAGACTTTCCTTATATTTGAAGGTGCTTCCATCAGCAGCAACCTTTTTCTGAAACACCCACTTGTGTTGAACCAATTTCCTTCCCGGAGGAAGAGGAACTAGCTCCCAAGCAGTGTTTTTTTGAAGAGAATTCATCTCTTCATCCATGGCAAATTTCCATCTCGAATCATTCCAAGAATGGAATTAGGATTTTGGATATGAAATAATAATCAAATATCAAGTTTTTGAAAACAAATTATCAAAACAAGAGAGCACAATACCTGCTCTTTGGAAATCAGATCGGGTTCTCCTTGGATCATCCGGATTTCCAATGTTGTCTCCTGTGGAGGAGAGTGTCTTTTGGGCCCATGTAGGAAGGTGAATTTGCACTTCAGGTTCTGATTCAGTATCTAATTATTGCTGCACACTAATATCAGAAATCATAGGATCCAAATCAGGGTCATCACCCCCAATTTCATTGTCCAAATATTCAGTGGAATAGGAAGGAAATTCAGCAGTTTTCTCCTTCACTAGTTCCACCTCCTGAAGAGGCTCATCGAACTTGAAACTTCTCTCGATGATGATCTGTTTGGTCATGATATCCACAAGCTTGAAACATTTATATTAATCAGTATATCCAATAGATAGGCATTCTATGCTATGCGGTTGCAAATCCCTTCTTTTGTCAAGCGGAATCCGGGCCCATGCAGTGGACCCAAACACCCGTAGGTTCGACACATCTGGATTGTGTCCAAAGTATGCTTCAAAAGGAGTCTTTACTTTCACTGATGAATGTGTCACCCTGATCTAAATGTATGCTACATCATGCATGTCTTCAGCCCACAAATTTGCAGCAAGCTTCTTTGACTCCAACATACAGGTGGTCATCTCTTTGAGAGACCGGTTCTTCCTTTCCGCTACTCCGTTTTGCTGGGGAGTGTAGCGAATTGAATGTTGGAACTGAATACCAATTTGGAATAAAATGTATAGAAAATCATTACTAACATGCTCCCCTCCATTATCAGATCTCAATATCTTGATCTTAAGCCCAGAGGCATTTTCGATCAAGTCCTTCAATTCAGAACATTTTCACATACCTCTGATTTCTTTTTGAGAAAGAAGACCCATGTATATCTTGAAAAATCATAAATAAAGGTGAGTTACCTTGATCCATTCATGGATGTGATAGGCATTGGACCACTGATATCAGAATGTATAAGCCCCAATGTGCTTCTAGCTCGGTTTGCCTTCCCCCAATCGAACTTGTGCTCAGGGTGTTTTCCAATCACACAGCCCTTGCAGATTCCCGTGGTTGCCTTGATGACCGGGAGGCCTTCAACGATGGATTTTTTCTGTAATTGTTGTAAATATTTGAAATTAAGATGGCCAAACCTCTCATGCCATAGCCTACTAACCTCATTTCCATGAGTTAGCAGAGCGGTGGGCTTTGCATCCGCAACAAAGTGAGAGAACTCATAGGATTTTGCATGATGATTTTCATGGCCTTTTGCAATGAGTTTCCCAGATGCAATTTGCTGGTAGAGATGGTACATACAAAACATTAGAAAAAAAACCATTTTCTAGATCTACAGTACCTTGTCCTTTGGAAATGATGGTGGAGTCATCTCCCAAGTGGATGGGGATGGATTTGCTGGTCTCCAAGGATGAAAAAGAGTCTTTTCCAGCCATCATGTGATTCAAAGCTCCACTATCAATCAGCAGTGATTTGGACTTCGAAGTGCTTTCCATGAGGGCATGAACTTTCTCATGCTGTGGTTCCTGATCTTAATGATCTCTCCTTCGAAAGCTCTCCGGAAGATTGATGTGATTTCTCTCAAGAAGAGATGTTGCTTCATCAAGATTTTTCTTCATGCAGGCATGTTCAAGCTGAAAACCCTTCCCACAGTAAGAACACCTAAATTTTTCTTTCCCATTGTGCCCTTTTCCTTTGTTCTTCCTTGAGCCGGAAGATTCATCATGCTGCTGATTTTCAACTCTAGACTTGGGAGCATCAAATTTAGTTTTCGGATTTTTCTGCTGCTCTCCTTTACCCTTCACATCTTTGGACCCTGAGACATGGAGGGCTTGGTCACGAGAATATCGAATGATCCCCATCTAGACAAGCTTGTCATGTTCACTAGTTAGGGACTCAATGAAGGCATTGAGTGTAGGCATCTTCCATCTGGGAGTTGTGAGCTTCCCCAGACGGAATGTAGAAACAAAAATAGAATAATCAGCCCCGATTTTGGAGAGGATGGCTAGGATGAGCTGATCATCCTCCTTCTCCACTTTGCATTGCTTCAAGAGAAAAATAGTATGCTTGAAATTTGTAAAGAAATCATTCAGAGTCTCGAAATTGGAAGGTTGGAGAGACATCAGTTCATTTTTGAGTTGGTAAACTCTCAAGTCATCATGCTTTCCATACACAGATTCCAATTTATCCCATATTTCTTTTGGTGTCTTCAGATTCGTAACATGGAAGAGAAGGTCATTGTAAATAGAGAGGCATAAGAAACCGAAGGCTTCATCCTTCTTCTTCAAGAATCTTGATTTTTCTATGGCGGATCTAGGCTCAACTTCAGTGTCCACGGCAACTCTATGGAGTCGTTTGGATTTCAACTGAGTTTCCATTTTATTTTTCCATGTGTTGAAATTGTATGGAGTCAACAGAGGTACTGAGGAGGCCATCTGGATATGCTGTAGTGAATTCTTCACCTGTAGAAACCTAAAAATCAAAACAGAAAAGGCAAAATAAGGTCGGACAACCTGCACATTCTAGGATTTCATCACAACCAGCATAGTCAATCAAGCAAGCTTGATCAACAAGTTCTTTACTTCGGATATTGAGTGGTAAGCCTTGGCTTCTGGTGCAGTGATGGAATTTTGAGCTATTGTTCACTTCTCATGGAGAAATCTATCAAAAATCTTGTTTTTGAGAGATTGTTCTTCATCCCACCGTAAGCTCTGATACCATATTAATTCTTGCACATGATCTAGGAACTAGGAATAAAAATCATCAAGAATAATTAACAATACTCATGAATTGGAAAATAATCAGAACCAGAAATGGTTTCCTCTTTGTATATTTAATAAACAATAATGGGTTACAATTCCAAAGCTGAGCAATGGCTTAACTCCATGAAGAATCCGAATACCTAAGGATACAATTCGAATTCAGTGAGTGAGTCTAGCTTAACTAACTCTCAACCATTAAATATTACTTAGTTAACCACTTGACCAAAGCCCTAATTGACTCACCAAACCCTAACTGAAGTTGGAGTGCAATAAATGACTGAATCTCAACTAAAGGAGATCAAACACATGTCATAGCAATCCAATCATCAAGTGCTAGTGCTCCATGACTCCAATGAACCCCGATGAGGTTAACTGAAGTTGAACTAACCATCAAAAGTTGGTGGAGGTTCCTTTTTGACTCCATCTCATTAAATAATAATAAATAATCATTAAATAATATATTTAATGACTAGAGGCACCTTAACTGACTATAACCAATTGGTTGAACCACCAGTTACCAATTAGGTGCATTAATGTCACACAGATCACTCTCGGAGTGCTCCAGTTAGCCTCCTTGACTGTTGTTAGGCGTGGGTGTGACTGGGATGATGGCAATTAATGCTCCATTGATGTCAATTGAACTTAGGATAGTGGTTTAACTAGGACAAGTTGACCAAAAGAGTGTGTATGATGGTAAATGTCTCCAACAATCAGAACATGAATCACCTCACAAGGTGAAGCTTGGAGACAACTACCAATATCCAATAAAAGGTAGTGCGAAATCCTCCTATAAGCTAGACTCTATAAATTCTATGACAATGAAGGAAGTATTGTTTGTACCAGGAGTCAAGAAGAACCTCCTCTCCATATCTACATTATATGCAAAAGGAATGAGAGTTGCATTCATAGATGGTCAAGTCATCATGTGTCCAAAAGGAAAGACTATCGATGATGCAGTAGTGATTGGGGAACAAGAAGAAAGATTGTACAAATTGAAGGGCCATCTAGAACAAGCCTTGGTCCATGACATAGTAGAGCCAAATGAACTTTGGCATAGAAGGCTTGCACATGTGCATTAAAGAGCACTACCTATTGCAAGGAAATATGTTGAAGGTCTTCAAGAAATAAAAGCAAAACATGATGGGGTCTGGAAAGGATGTGCAAAAGGAAAGAATATAAAAAATACATTTCCAAGTAGCGAAAGCAAAGCAAAAGGAATCTTTGAAATCATCCACTTCGATGTATGTGATCCTATGTCATCAAGATCACTAAGTGGGTGTGTATATTATGTTTCTTTTATTTATGAATTTTCTAAGAATACATGGATTTACTTCATGAAGAACAAAGACGAAGTATTTAGCAAGTTCAAGGAAATAAAAGCCTTGATCAAGAACCACACTGAAAACAAGATCAAGACCTTTCGATCAGATAATGGTGGATAATTCACCTCAAATGAATTCAAAGATTTATATAAATACTCAGGGATTAAGAGGGAGTTTTCCACTCCTTATAATCCACAATAGAATGGGATTGCAGAAATGAAGAATAGAACTATCATGGAAGCTGCAAGAGCAATGCTTCATGATCAAGATCTTCCTATGCATCTTTGGGTGGAAGCTTCCAGAACAGTGGTGTATCTATAGAGCCATACTACACATAGAGTACTCAAGAACAAGACTCCTGAAGAATTCTTCTCTGGCAAGAAACCATAAGTCAGCCATCTCAAAATATTCAGTTGTCCAGTGTACATACACATTCGAAAAGAGAAGAGAACTATATTATATCCTTCAAGAAATAAGGGTATATTTGTGGGATACTCTGAAAGATAAAAGGCTTACAGAATATATTTCCCAGGATTCAAGAAGATTGACATCAGCAGGGATGTGACATTTTATAAAGACACAGCTAACAACAAATCCAGAAAGAGACCTACTAAAGAACCTGAATAAGCAAAAGCACCCACAATTCATGATACAACCATGAACAAAGAAAATCAAGAAGAAGATCGAGAAGTTGAAGAACCAGAAATATCTTTAGATCCACCTCCAGAAAAGAATCCTCATAAGAGGAAACCTACTTGGGTATGAGAAGTTATCCAAGGTGCAAAAATATATGGGGCTCCAATAGAGAATCACTGAGAAAGAAAGAGGACCACATCCTGCTCCAGGTATGTAGCATTACTATGTGATTTCATTGATAAAGAGCCTTCCAATTATAATGAAGTGGCAGAACGGAAAGAAAGGAAGGATGCTATGATCAAAGAGTATTAATCGATCATGAAGAATGATGTTTGGGATGTTGTCCCAAGACCAGAAGGGAACTCAGTTGTGAATTCCAAATGGATCTACAAGATCAAGCATGCTACAGACGGTAGCATTGAAAAATATAAAGCAATATTTGTTTCTCGGGGTTTCTCCCAGAAAGAAGGAATAGATTATGAAGAAACCTTTGCACCTGTAGTCAGATACACTTCCATTAGATCAGTACTTGCTATGGCTGCAGTGATGAAATGGAAGATACACCAAATGGATGTCAAGACTGCTTTATTGAATGGTGTAGTGGAAGAGGAAGTGTATGTGGAATAGCCACTCGGTTTTGAGACACATGATAGAGAGTATCATGTATGTATATTGAAGAAATCCATGTATATTTTGAACAAGCACCCAAGACATGGTATGAAATAATTGACAGATTTCTATCCAGTTTGGGATTTACCAAGAGTAAAGCAGATACCAACCTTTACTACAAGGTTGAAGATGGCAACCCAGTGGTGCTCCCACTATATGTAGATGATATGTTTGTGATAGGTATGGATGTGTTGATTCCTGATATGAAGATAAATCTTGTTGCTGAGTTTGAAATGAAGGACTTGGGTATGATGCATTATTTTCTAGGTATGGAGGTGTGTCAGAGTACGGATGGAATCTCCCTTTGACAAGGGAAGTATGCAATAGCGATGCTTAATAGGTTTGGGATGATGGACTGCAAAGCCATGGACACACCTATGGCATCAAAACTGAAGCTATTGAGTGATGCTTCATCATATTTAGTTGATGCTATGATGTATCGTCAAATGATTGGGTCCTTGATGTACCTAATGAACACAAGACTAGATATCTTCTTTGTTGTGAACACCTTGAGCCAGTTTTTGATAGATCCGAGACATGTTCATTTTACTGCTACAAAGCATATTCTGAGGTACCTGAGGGGTAAAATTGATTATGGGCTCAAGTACGAGGCAAATCAGAAGATTAACCTACAGGGTTATGTTGATTCATATTGGCCAGGTAGTGCCATCAATAGGAAGAGTACTTCAGCATGTTGCTTTAGTATGGGATCAGGTGTGATCTCTTGGTTTAGCAGGAAGTAATCTCGTGTGACACTGAGTATAGCTAAAGCACAATATGTCGTAGCCTATTCAGCTAGTTGTGAGGCAGTATGGTTGAGGAAGATACTATCTCATTTATTTGATCTCCAGTTGGATGATACTTGTATACATTGTGACAACCAAGGTTGTGTGAAGTTGTTGGAGAATCTAGTGTTCCATGACAAGTCGAAGCATATCAAGATCAAGTATCACTATATCACGGATATGGTGCAGAAGGGAGCAGTGAAGCTCCATTATGTTGTCATGGATGATCAGATAACTAATGTGTTGATGAAGGCATTGGCCAAAGTGAAGTTTGAGTACTTCAGGGAGAAGCTTGGTGTTCTCTCGATCGAGGTCCCTTCCAAGGGGAAGTGATGAGTTCAGAAGCCATTCTAATGAGTAGGTCATATGTAAGGGTTGATCCATTCTCTCATGGTGAGAGGATTGATTCCTTCCATGTCAGATATGAGTTCTAAGCCCTTCTGATATGACTATAGGATTTGTTCCTACATGATCAGATATAAGGGCTATTGTCATTCTTGGAATGGAGCTATCGGGTGAGGTACTAGGAATCCTTGTTTGGGACTAAGAGCCATTCTGATATGATATAGGGATGTGTTCCCACTTGATTAGATGTAAGGGCTGAGCCATTTTGTCATGGTTAAAGGATTAGGTTCCTTCCATGTCAGATGTGAGTGTTGGCCATTATAACGAGTAGGTCATATGTAAGGGCAACTGCCATTCTTTGGAAGAATGTTTGAACCTGGTCAGTTACCAGGTAGCTCAGTCTGGGACTCGGGGCCATTCTCATATGACTATAGGATTGGTTCCTACAATATTAGATGTGAGTGCATGCCTTTTTTATGAGTAGGTCAGATGTAAGTGCTATGCCTTTATGACAAGTATATCATATGTAAGTGTCGTGCCTTTCTGATGAGTAGGTCAGATGTAAGTGTTGTGCCTTTCTAATGAGTAGGTTAGATGTAAGTGCTATTCCTTTATGATGAGTAGGTCAAATGTAAGTGCTGAGCCTTTTCACAGAGTTGTGTCCTATCATGCTAGTGAATGTGAGTGCTAGGCCTTTCTGATGTGATTGTAGGATTGGTTCCTACATGATCAGATGTGAGTGTTGGGTGTGCCTTTTTGATGAGTAGGTCAGATGTAAGTGTTGGGTGAGCCATTCTCATGAGTAGGTCATATATAAGTGCTGAATAAGACCTACATGGTGGTTAGGCCTACAACCACCATGAAAAAAGGATGGCTCTGTAGAACATCCTGTGATGAGAAGAATCATGAGATAGCACATATGATGATGACCTAGTGATGATCCAAATCGAGCTATGATTCAGATCCAGTTATGATGTCTCCAAGATGATCTAGATCGATGGATGATCCAGATCTAGCAGTGATGATCCAGATCAAGTGATGATCCAAATCCAGCATTGATGATCCAGATCCAGTGATGATATCCACTAATGATCTAGATTGAGTGATGATCTAGATCCAAAGATGAAGATGACTTTAAAATTAAGATGACTTGAATACGAAGATGACAAGAAGATGTAGATGATGAGAAGATCCAGAGAAGAAGACTAGTGATGAAAATTGTGTCAAGAGAATACCTTCCTAGTTAAGAGGGAGTGTTGATGTAAATGTAACTTCGAAATGTATTCACTTGTATTTCTTATGTATTGTAACCCGATGTTTATTCTGGGATATATTTGTAATATCATTGAGTCATGCCATTCCCTAATGTTTCGATCGGGAAAATCTATAATGTAAACAATTCATGTCAAGTCATTGTGGGTAACCCTCCTATTGTCTAAGGGTTAAAGTCCCCGCAGTTCCGGGGCTCTAGGGTTATTAGACTCTCCTAGAGAGGTCGGCCCTAGTAGGGTTTTAGTCATGTCAAAAATTAGTATAAATAGAGAGTTGGCCTCTCTAGTTAACACACACTCATCCACACTCAGTTGCAGTGCATAGCTGAGGAAGAGAAATACACTGGGGAAAGGAAGAAAGAGGTTACTGCTGTCGAGAGATCATATTACTGTTTTGGGGTTTTAGTTTTTGTGCTAATTCTATCTCTGAGGAAGTTGCAGGGTTTTCTCCATTTATGGTTTCCCTAAGGAAAAACACTATCTTCATTGTACCTTGTGTTTTATTGTTGTACTTGTTGTTCTCTCAGTTAAATATCCTAACATAATGCGAGCTGAATTGATTAAAAACTAAGAAGAGAGAGTGGCGGGTTGATGCGATTAGGTGGGGTTAGAGTTAGGGTAAGAAGAGGGGGTTAGATGTAATAGGAGGATATGGATTAGAGGTGGGGGG
>LPNX010080611.1:161845-185142 GCA_001517045.1 Pseudotsuga menziesii
AAGTATTGGTATAATTGACAAAACAAGCAATCATTGTAGTATTTCATAGAGCACACACGTTGTGATTCAATAAAACACGCCCCTATTTTGCTTCACTAAAACATGCTCCTATTTTGCTTCAATAAAACACGCTCACACTTTACTTTAATAAATTGTGCTCCCGTTTTGTTTAAATTCAAAAATTTATTCCCTCCAAATGATAAAGCCGATCCTCCACGCATGCTGGTGTGGAATTCTTATGCCTACGTGTCTACTTCAAACTTTTCTTCGGATTCAACATGCCTATGTCTTGGAGTATGATAAACCATGGCTAATTGAGCATTATATCCAAATTTTCAATATGCTCGTGTTTAGTCATTTTTTACAGTATGTTGCACACCTCCACTTTTTATGAAATTTTAGAAGCAAATATGGTTTTTTTTGTAGATTCCAAATATGTAAATTTTAACAAGAATACATAGTTTTTTCTATTTTTTTCTTATTTATATTCTGTCATCACTCCTCAACTCAAAAAACACACTGTTAGTTTTTTGTCCATATCTCTTTCGTTTCTCAACCATTTAAAAAAAATTGTATGGAGAACTAAAGAACATTGACCTATACATGCTATAAAAAACCAATTTCCAAATAATTGCATTAAGACATTCAAATGCTTCCCCCATAATTGACATACTGTTTTCGAGGTTTGATCTCTTAGAAAATAACAAAAATTAAAAATTTTATTTTTACTATTGGAAAAATAGTCGTGCACTAGTACTATGTGTTCTATATATGTCTACCAATTTTCATAAGTTTATTCCATAATTTAGTCACTCAAAGGTTGCACCAACAAAAACATATATCTTATAATTTGTACTTCAACCTGTTAGAGTGACTTTCATATATGCAAAATTGTAGTTTATATATGCACATAGGTTATGTTTCTCTTTGTGGCCTTGATTTGGGGATCAAAACTTTCCTAGATGAGTACTTTCATTTTACTTCTTGATAATTTCTATGGGGTGCTTGTTCGTCAACTATTGTGAAAATTAAGGGCCCTTCTACTGAATTCTTTTGTTTTTCTTGTCGCATATTGGTAGGAAGAATCATGCCATCATATATAGTCATAGTTAGATGATTGTCCATAGAATGTCTCTTGTTGATCATGTCTAGTCTTTTATTCTCTCTATTTTCTTCCATGATTTTTTGTCGTTTCCTCTGCCTTGTTTATTTTCTTGTTAGATTGTGTAAATTGCTCATCACCACAATTTTCTATGGTTCTCTTCAATTTGAGATAGTGTATGATGCTCTTATATTGAAGAGTTTTCAACGTTCCCCAATTTATTTAGTGCTCCTCAATGTCTTTGGATATGGTTCTCTTTAATTGAAAATGGTTCTCTTCAATTGGTATATGGTTCTCTTTAATATGCACCAGTCTATGGTCCTCTTTTAATGGGATTCTTCAACATTGTTCAATGAATTCAAGGTTCTTCTCAAGTGAATGATGGATATGTACTATTAGAGTATTTGATTGGAGATGGTGCTCATCAATTGGAGAAGGTCTATGCTCTTCAATTGGAGAACGTCTATGATCTTCAATTGGAGATGATCTATGGCCCTCTTTTATTGGAAATTCTTCCACATTTCTCAATGAATTCAAGGTGCTCCTCAAGTGAATGGTGGAGATGGCCTGTTAAAGCCTTCAATTGGAAATGGTTTTCTTGAATTAGAGATGGTCTATGGTCCTCTTCTATTGGATATTCTTCAACATTGATAAATTATTTCAAGGTGCTCTTGAATTCTTAGCAACTAAATTATGGAGAATGTCAAATCTGATGATCAAATTAAGAGTTATTTTGCATTCCTTCTTGAACGATGCACAAATTTGACAGTATTTTGTGCTACAACCTATTAGAGTGACTGTCATATATGCAAAATTTTTGTTTATATATGAACATAGGTTATGTTGTTCTAAAACACATGCATTTCGTAACATTTTGCACCCACAAAAACATATACCTTATAATTTGTCCCAAAAATAAAAAGTGTCCGTTAAAAATATCTAACTTTAGATAGTTAACAACATTTTCATGTAGAAAACAATTATATATTTGGAAACTTCATTCAATTTCCTACATTTCTTGTTTTTTACTCATCGCAAGATTCATTGTGTAAGTTTCTCAAAATATCCATGCAAATTGATGGATGCCTGTTTTTTTAGTTTTCTATTGCATCATAAGCTTATTCCAGCATTTAGTCACTCAAAGGTTGCACCCACAAAAGCATATAGCTTATAATCTGTCCCAAAAATAAACAATGTCCGTTAAAAATATCTAAATTTAGATAGTTAACAACATTTTCAGTAGAAAAAAATTATATATTTGGAAACTTCATTCAATTTCCTACATTTCTTGTTTTTTAATCATCGCAAGATTCATTGTGTAAGTTACTCAAAGTATCCATGCAAGTTGATGGATGCATGTTTTTTTAGTTTTCTATTGCATCTAACGCGTCAGAAGAGACCCTCATGAGCTTGCGCACACCCATATGTTTTGGCTTAACAAAAGGATTATTAATTTAAAAATATAAAAACACACTATATGGAAAAAAAAATAATAAGTAGAACTAAATGGAATATCTCATTATATTTTTTAATTAAAATAATAGAGCAATGTTACTTTGACCATTTTTTAATGAAATCTTGGCTGAACAGAAAAAATGGAGGATCCATAGTGAATTATTGAGTAAAATAAATATTAGCATGAATTTTATTAATATTTTTGGAAGGGATAAATACTTTATATATTAAAAGAAAGATTTAATTTTACGGAACACTATTTTAACATATTTTAAAACAATTATATATAAAAATACTCCCTTTCAAAATTTAAAACCTAATTTTTTCCCCTAAATTTTTTTCTTGGTGGCCTTGATTTGGGGATCAAAACTTTCCTAGATGAGCACTTGCATTTTACTTCTTGATAATTTCTATGGGGTGCTTGTTCACCAACTGTTGTGAAAATTAAGGGCCCTTCTAGTGAATTCTTTTGTTCTTCTTGTCGCGTATTGGTAGGAAGAATCACGCCATGATCTATAATCCGAGTCAGATGATTGTCCATAGAATGTCTCTAGTTGATCATGTCTAGTCTTTTATTCTCGCTATTTTCTTCCATGATTTCTTGTCGTTTCCTCTTCCTTGCTTATTTTCTTGTTCGATTGTGTAAATTTCTCATCCCCACAATTTTTTATGGTTCTCTTCAATTTGAGATAGTGTATGGGGCTCTTCTATTGAAGAGTTTTCAACCTTTACCAGTTCCTTTAGTGCTCCTTAATGCCTTTGGATATCGTTCTCTTTAAATGGAAATGGTTTTCTTCAATTGGTATATGGTTCTCTTTAATATGCACTAGTCTATGGTCCTCTTTTAATGGGATTATTCAACATTTTCCAATGACTTCAAGGTTCTTCTAAAGTGAATGATTGAGATGTACTATTAGGGTCTTCAATTGGATATGGTGCTCTTCAATTGGAGAGGGTCTATGCTCTTCAATTGGATATGGTCTATGCCACCTCTTCTATTGAAGTTTCTTCAACATTGCTCAATGAATTCAAGGTTCTCCTCAAGTGAATGGTGGAGACGGCCTATTAGAGCCTTCAATTGGAGATGTTATATGGTCTATGCTATACCTCAATGTTCCTATCAAGAGAATCAATAATTTAAACAAGTCATGTAAATTCATAGAGGGTAACCCTCCTTCTTGTTCAAGGGTTAAAGTCCCCATAGTTTCGAGGCACTAGGGTTATTAGAATCTCCTAGAGAAGTAGGCCTTGGTAAGTTATTGTCAAGTCGGGAATTGGTATAAATAGAGATTGAGCCTCTGCATTTATCACACACAATCACTCACACTCATTTGTAGCACATGAGAGAGAGAAGGAGCTGGGATAAGAGAGAGAACAACTATCGGAGATCATCTTACTATCTTTTGGTTTTACTGCTACTATTGGTGCCTATTTTATCTCTGAGGAAGTTGTGGGGTTTTCTCCTTTATGGTTTCCTCGAGGAAAATATTTTTTTCTATTGTCTCTTTTGTTTGATTGCTATGCATGTTATTCTCTCAAATAAGATCCTAAGATAATACTATCTAAATTAATAAAAATCTAACATGGTATTAGAGCTAACCTGGGAAGAAGACACTCTGCAGCTATGGAAGCTAGGGATTCTTAATTTTCAGGTCTCTCTCAACAATCCATCAGCAAAAGGAGGTTGGTTTGAACCTTGATAGAATGACCCGTCTTTCTGTCGAAGCAGAATCTGATTCTGAGCATTTTCAATTTTTGACCTACCACTGCATCTAGAAATTAGGGATTTTCACTGAAGAGGAATTTTTTAGTAAGCCCAATCTAGGATTTCTCTCCTCCTCAAAATCAAAGTTTAGAGACAAGAATCAAGGTTTTTGGTTGGGTAGAACTCTGAGAAAGTCAAACCCTAATTTTCGCTGGAACCAAAAATCCAGCACTGCAGAAGATCATCTCAGATCCAGTTTTCAGGTTCTCAAATTGGTAAGGTCTAAATATTTTGTATTTCCATCTGACGTTCTCATTTAACATGTCTCATCACACCAATATTAAAGAAAACCTTTAGGGATATGATAACTTCCGATCCTGGAAGTATAGGATCTCTCTAGTCCTAGAAGAAAATGAGTTGGACTCTTACATAAATGAAGAGGTTCCAGTTCCAGAGGGAGATGAAGCGAAGGCCTTACACAAAAAGAAATTAGTCATGGCTAAGAGGATTATTACTGATTCAATCAGGGATCACCTCATACCTCAGGTGGCCTCCATAAATAAACCTAAACCAATGTTTGATTCCCTGACCAAACTGTTTGAAGGAAAGAACATAAATCAGAAGATGAGTTTGAGGAACTAGTTGAAGAATGTGAAGATCCAGAATGCGAACAATATACAGTCATACTTCACAAGGGTCTCCCAGATCAAAGAAAAACTTGAAGTAGTGGATGAATAAGTGGAGAATGCAGAGATTGTGATGACCACCTTGAATGGTCTCCCTAGATCATGAGACTCCTTCATTCAAGGGAATTTTGCTTAAATAAAGCTAGTCACGTTCAGTAGATTGTGGGAAGAATGCTCACAAGAAGATGCTCAAATAGTAGCCAAGAATAAAATATGGGAAGTGGAGATCAAGCTATCATAGTACACTCTAAGAAAATAAGAAGGGAATATCAGCACTCCAAAGGTAAGCATTTCAACTCTAGAAAATCTAACAAGGATATATCTAAATACAGATGCTTTACATGTGATGAAAGAGGACACTTTGCAAGAGATTGTCCCAAGAATAAGCATAGCTCTCACAAGAATAAAGGAAAAAAGAGAAGACATCATGCTCATCCTGCATAGGATGATGAACCTTCCACAAAGAGAATCACACAAGAAAGTGATGATTCTTCAAGTGATGAAGAATGTGTTTTGATTTCTGCTCTCATGGGAACTATCATACATGGAAGCAATGATTGGCTTATAGATAGTGGGGGTTCCAAACATATTATGGGATTCAAAGAATCCTTTTGTGAAACTATCTAAACATGAGTTACTTCACAAGGTGAAACTTGGGGGTGACTACCAGTATCCAATAAAATGTAGTGGTGAATCCTCCTACAAGCTAGACTCTGGAAAGGCTATGAATATGAAGGATGTCTTGTTTGTACTAGGACTAAAGAAGAATCTCCTCTCCATATATACACTGGATGCAAAACGCATAAGGGTTGCATTCGTAGATCGCCAATTTCTTACGTGGACAAAGGGAAAGTGACTATAGATGATGTAGTTGTGATTGGAGAGCAAGAGCAAGGATTATACAAATCGAAGGGCTAACTAGAATAGGCTTTGGTCCATGACTCAGTAGAGAGAAATGAACTTTGGCATAGAAGGCTTGCACATGTGGTTCTCCATGAACTTTGGCATAGAAGGCTTTGGTATAGAAGGATTGCACATGTGCACTACAGAGCACTACCACTTGCAAGAAAAGATGTTGAAGGTCTTCCAAAATACAGACAAAGCATGAAGGTGTTCGCAAAGGATGTGCGAAAGGCAATAACCCAAAGAATTATTTTCCAGGTAGCGAGAGCAAGGAAAAAAGAATCTTGGAAATGATCCACTCCGATGTATGCAGTCCGATGTCATCCAGTTCATTAAGAGGGCATGTATACTATGTTTCTTTCATTGATGATTTTTCTAGGAAGACATGGATATACTTATTGAAGAACAAAGATGAAGTATTCAGCAAGTTCAAGGAAGTCAAGGCCCTGATGGAGAACCACACAAAAAATAATATCAAAACCTTTGGATCAGACAATGGCAAATAATTCACATCAAATGAATTCAAAGAGTTATGAATATATTCAGGGATTAAGAGGGAGTTAACCACTCCATATAATCCACAGTAGAATGGGGTTGTAGAAAGAAAGAATAGAATGATCATGGAAGCTGCAAGGAAAATGCTTCATGATAGAGATATTCCAATGCATCTATGGAAAAATGCTACCAGAACAATGATGTATGTATAGAACCATACCCCACATAGAGTACTTGAGAACAAGACACTAGAAGAAGTATTTTCTGGAAAGAAACCAGAGGTCAGCCATCTCACAATATTCACTTGTCCGGTGTGCATACACATTCCAAAATAAAAGAGGTCAAAGTTAGATCCTTCTATAAAGAAGGGTATATTTGTGGGATATGGTGAAATCTTGAAAGCTTATAGAATATACTTCCCAGAATTCAAGAAGATCGACATAAGTAGAGACATAACATTTGATGAAGATTCATATTACAAAAAATATAGAAAGAGACTAGTTGAAGACTCTAAATAAACAGAAGTACCCAGAATTCAAGATACAACTATGAATGATGCAAATCAAGATGAAGATCAAGAAATATAAGAACCCCAGGAACCTGTAGATCCATCCCAAGAGGAAACCAACATGGGTACGAGAGGCTATTGAAGGTGTATAAAGATATGGGGCTCTAGAAGAAATGCACAAAGAGAGGAAAAGAACCAGGTCCTGCTCCAGTTATGTAGCACTATTATGTGACATCATTGACAAACAACCTTATAAGTATGAAGAAGCGACAGAGAAGAAAGAATGGAAGGATGCTATGGTTGAGGAGTGCTAGTCGATCATGAAGAATGATGTTTAGGATGTTGTCCCAACACCAGAGGGGAAGTCTGTTTTTACTTCCAAATGGATCTACAATATCAATCATGTTGTAGATGGTAGCATAGAGAAACAAAAATCAAGATTCGTGGCTTGTGGCTTCTCCCAGAAAGAAGGAATATATTATGAAGAAAGTTTTGCACCTATAGCTAGATACACTTCCATCAAGTTAGTACTTGTTCTTGCTGCAGTGATGAAATGGAAGATACACCAGATGGATGTTAAGACTACTTTCTTGAATGGTGTAGTGGAAGAGGAAGTGTATGTGGAGCAGCCACTCGGTTTTGAGACACATGATAGGGAAACTCATGTGTGTAAACTGAAGAAAGTTGTGTACAGTTTGAAACAGACACCAAGGACATGGTATGGAATAATTGAGAGCTTCCTATATAGTTTGGGATTTACAAAGAGTAAAGTAGATTCCAACCTTTACTACAAGGTCGAAGAAGGGAACCCAGTGATACTCCTAATTTATGTAGATTATTTGTTTGTAAGAAGTGTGGAGCAGTTGATTACTCATATGAAGAGGAATCTTGTTGCTGAGTTCAAGATGAAGGACTTGGGTATGATGCACTACTTTCTAGGCATGGAGGTGTGGCAGAGTATAGATGGAATATCCCTCGGACAAGGTAAGTATGCAGTAGAGATCCTGAAGAGGTTCGATATTATGGACTACAAGGCCATGACCACACCTATGGCATCGAACCTGAAGCTATTGAGAAATGGTTCATTAGAGACAGTTGATGCTGCGATCTATCATGAGATGATTGGGTCCTTGATGTACCTAATGAATACAAGACTAGATATTTGCGTTGTTGTGAACACATTGAGCCAGTTCCTGATGGATCTAAGACATGTTCACCTGATTTCTACAAATCATATTCTAAGCTACCTGAAGGGCACAATTGATTATGGGCTCAATTATGAGGCAGATCAAAAGATTAACCTAGAAGGTTATGTTGATTCATATTAGGCAGGAAGAGCACTTCAAGGTGCTGGTTTAGTATGGGATCAGGTGTGATATCTTGGTTTAAAAGGAAACAGTCTTGCATGGCACTGAGTACAGCTAAAGCAAAGTATGTCGCATATTGTTTAGCTAGTTGTGAGGCAGTATGGCTAAGGAAGCTACTGTCTGATTTGTTTGATATCCAGTTGGATGCTAATTGTATATATTGTGACAACCAGAGTTGTGTGAAGTTGTTAAAGAACTCGGTGTTCCATGACAAGTCAAATCATATCAATATCAAGTACCACTATATGAGGGATATGGTGTAGACGGGATCAATGAACCTCTAGTATTTTGCGATGGATGAACAGATAGCTGATGTGTTTATAGCAGGGATTTCTCCTTGCTACAGGGGTAGGAATGGCTCCCTTTTGTCTATAGGACAGAAGGGTAGGTTCCTGCATGTGGAAATGCTGAAAAGAAACCAGAATGGATAGAAAGCAAAGACAAAAAGAAAATAGTGGTAGTGAGCCCCTCTATAGACAATGTTAGGGATTCACCTTGGCTACCTACAAACAACTATCAAGCAAAAACAAACTTGAAAAACATGTTAATATACAAACATGCAAACAAACATGGGTTAGAAATAAAAAAATACTAAATAAAAATGCATAAACAAAACAGGATTATACCTCCTTTGGTGAAATGGGCCACCATGCCCTACCTGGAAGGAAGCACCTCCTTATCTCACTCAACAATGGATTAGGAGCTATGGCTCAATGGGAAGAATGGATGGAGGAGAGAGGGATGTGGGTGGCTTGAGAGGAAAAGGTGTCTCAAGGCATCCACAGGCAGCATAACAGTATGCAAGAGAGGTTTGTTTTGAGAGTGACGCCCTACCCTCCTTTTATAGCTTTTTTGGGGTTTTTTAAGGTTTTAAGCCCTTGGTCCGGGCTTTAGCCCCTTTTTTGGGCATTTAGCCCCTTTCACTCTAACTTTAGCTCCTTTTAGGGTTTTAGGCTCCTTTGAGGGGTTTTAGCCCCTTTTTGGAGGCTTTAGCCCCTAGGAGAGTTATTTAGGCTCCTTTTTGGGGTTTTTAACCCCTTTTCTTCATCCTTAAGCCTTTTTTAGGGTGTGGGGGTCTAATGGAGGGTCACGAATGGGTGCCCTTGGGTGGTGTAGGCCATGTAGAGCTAAGTGAGGGATTTTCTAGGTTAACAGATTGCCCCCTGATGTGTGAGGGCAGGAGCTCATTGTATGGCCGACGGACATCATAGGATTTGTTGCGTAGATGTGGTGCTTCCAGGGCTGGGGTGGATTTTGGTTTTTGTATTAATATGGTTCCCATCAATGGGTGACATACAAATAATGTGTGACATGTATGTGGAATAGGTGGGCATCCCCATGCTCGTGAAAATATCAAAAGAATAATTTGATTTATGCTCTAAAATAAAAGAGGAAATCATATACAACTAATGGTACAATAATGGTTGCCTCGGTGTGAGGCTCAATACAATACTGATCTAGTACATTGGACCCATGGAATTCTCATGGAATGCTATATATTCATGGCTGATGACTTGCTAGATCTAGAATGGTATATAGCTGTATGTACTTGCTAATTGAGAGTCAGATTCTTTGTGATACAAGTATGCTGCATCAATCATAAATCTATATAGAAGCACTATTTAGGCTTCTGAACATTGTCTCCAATGAAACCCAGAAATCAAAAGGGACATGACCTGTTTAGGTCCCTCAAATAGACTCATCAATGTGCTAGAGTCAGGTGACATCTAGGGTCTTTGACCAAATACTGTGCAGACTGAACCTGTATGAATCTCAACGGTGCGATGATGTAGTTGGAGTCGAGCACGTGAGAAACAACCATCCTGAGAGGCACTAAGGAATCCTCCCAAGTTTTCCAAGGAACTCATTAATAAGGTTAATGAAACCAGGATACAGGGACCTATGGGCCTATCCTATGGAATATATGTGTTGTCGTTGACAGAGGGAGACCTTCCCCTAATAAAGGAAATGATTTTTCCTTGACTAGGGGCGCAAGGGAGATATCCGAAAGGTGTGAGACAATCTATGGACTGACACACTAAATGGGGGGGGAGGGGGAGGGAAAGAATTGAACAGGGGAAAAGGGAGTGTGGTGAACTCATACTTCCTTTGTTTAGAGTATGACGACAGGGAGGACCAAGCAACAAATGAAACTTGATTCATGGAAATAGGATCATAGCTGTTATACCGAGAATGTTGCTGTAGATGGGAAATACTTGGATGATGTGGGAAATTTTGATATTGATGGGATCCAAGGAAGACAAATTGTAGAGTACACTGAAAAAATGTGACCCAAAGTGGGAACGCTGGAAAAAAATTTCCTATGGGGTGGTGTCTAGGGACATCGTTGTGGTACAATCTTGTGGATTTTTGGCGTGCCCGAGAAAGTAAATGCTTGATGGTGCTTTCAATTTTAGAGAGTCTAAAAGCATGGAGAAGACTCCAGTGGGGGATCTTTTTCATTGGTAGTCTCATGTGCATGAAAAAAGATAAAATTATACATAGGAGAGCTCACCCATCCTATAGGGGATGAGAGACATCTTTACTGTTGCTATTCCAATCAGGCCAGAAAAGGTTAAACCTATACTGATTGGACGATCATTCAAATACTTTTACGAGCATGAATGAAACCAAGTTTGCTCGACAATATTTTCTTGATGAGAAGGCTGGAAAAGAGCTTAACGACAGCCTGTGGTGAGTTTTTTTGTAAATTGTGGCCCCTTTGCCCGATAAAGCATAAAAGTATGTAGAGGAAAATGGTCTTGGCTTGAATACACCAAGGTGGTCCTTTTCAATTGACGGTCTACATGGTCTGCAAAAGGAGGTAAATGAGATGATGTAGATGTCCTTTTCCTATATTTTAGTGAGTGGGAAAGGAAGCAGCTACGCTCGGCTTTCTTTTCATTGTTTTAAGGAGTCAAAAAAGAGCTTAAATGAAACTATAGTGTGGTAAACCGATTGCGGTGGCATAGGAGGTTCCCCATGTCGAGACTGTGGATAGAGTTCCAAAGGTCATCTGCACAGTATGGATGGAGCAAAAGGCTCTCAAACATACCAATACATGCGCAGGATAGATAACGGTAGAGGCTCATGATTCGGTGCAACAGAGGCATGCAAACTGAGGTGGCTCTCGAACAGAGGTCAAGAGAGCTGTGTGTGAGTTGTGGTGGACGGACTTGATTACATGTGATCTGAGTGCAAGTACAGGGGCACTTGTATGCCCAATACATGCAGGAAAAATAAATCATTTTGTGGATAATGGTCCAGAGGTTCGTGTAAGGTGCAGTGGATAGAGAAGACAACTATGTGTTAAAATACGAAACAAAATTGGAAAATAAAAAACCCTTAACAAGCGGTGGCCCGAGAACCCACATGAGTAGCAATTGGAAAGAGTGATACAAGTACAGGTCCGTAGATAGTTACATCATCATGTCATGGCTCGTAAATTGAGGTGACTTGTGGGAAATGGTCTTGAAATTGCTTTGTTAAACATGAGATGATGATCTCAGAAAGAGAAATAAATTTGCGCCCAGAGTTGTGAGAGGTGTCTCGAATAGGTTCCGAGTGAGTTTAGATTAGCAGCAAATGGTGTTGCCCCTTACTTGTGGTAAAAAACGTTGCAAAACAAGAAAAGAAAATGAAGTGACTCATTGGTGATGTTAAGCATAAAATTTCTTAAGGTAGAGCTCGTTCTAGGGGTTCTCTAAGAGTTGTCCATCAGAGTCAATAAGGGTGTATGCCCCATGCCCCTTTTCTGAGGAAATGGTGAATGACATACGAGCCATACCAAATTGACCCGAACTTTCCTTTACCCAACTTATCATTGGGTTGGTCATAGACTAGAACCATATCCCCTTTGTTGAAGGTGCAAGGGTTGACATGGGAGTCATAATGGACCTTTGACCATGTTTTCACTGCTTTAATGGCTTGGAGGGTAGCTCGACAATCTTCTATGGTTTGCTCGAATTGGAGGAGTTGTTCTTCTAAAGACGAGGTGTTCGGGAGAAGTTCTACTACGAGAGGGAGGGATGGGATTTGGCACTCTATAGGGAGTATTGATTCAACACCATGTACTAGGTGAAACGGAGTGAAACTGGTTGTAGCTTTTGTGGATGTGTAATAAGACCATAGGGCGAAGAATAGCATGTGATGCCAATTGGTTTTATGGTTTCCCACCATCCTTTGGAGCATTGTTTTGGTGATCTTGTTGACTGATTCAACTTGGTCGTTGCCCTGGGGGTAGTAGGAAGATGAGTACTGGTGTTTGCATTTCAACATGGTTGACAATTCATCCCATACATCGTCTTGAACATGTGCTCCATGGTTTAAGACTAATTGTTTAGGAACACCAAATCATGAAATAACATGGTTAAAGAAAAAGCGCACTACGGTTTCAAATTTGCAATCAAATGTGGGCATGGCCTCTGCCCACTTAGTGAAGTAATCGACTACCATAATGAATTATTTATGACCATTAGCCGAGATAGGGTTGATTGTCATGAAGTCGATTTCCCATTTGATGAAGGGCCCGATTATGAATACAAGGTGCAATGGTGTAGGGGTGGTTCTTTCCTTTGGGGCGAATAACTGATAGTTGTGGCAATGCTTGACTGCCTCTATGCAATCAGCGAAGATGGAGGACCAAAAATAGCTGGCGTGTAGAATCTTTTGGGAGGTTGCTAGGACTGAAAGGTGGCCACCACGTGCCCCACCATGACAGTCATTGAGGATGGTTTCAACCTCGTCACGGGTGAGGCAATGACATAGGATGGTATCAATGCCTCAATGTTATAGAACATCTCCAATGAATGAGTGGCGAATGAATTGATGTTGGAGGTGTTGCCTATCCTCATGGTTTAAGTGCGCTATGAACTTCTGTGTTCGTAAATAAAGAAGAATGTCCCCATACCATGGGTCATCTGTGGATATGACAAATAGGAAATCATCAGGGAGATCATCCTTGGGGGGTGATGACGTGGTTAGTGGGGGCAGATCGGTCATGAGGGTGGCCAGCGCGAGCTCCTTTGTGCTTTTCGGGGAAACGAACTCTAAGTTGAATTCTTGGAGGACGACTACCCACTTGGCTGCTCGACCTTGTAGAAGCCAGCGGATTAAGAGGTACCACATTGGGTTTGAATCTGCCACTACACGTGTATGGTTTGTGCTGATGTAGTGGTGAAACTTCTAAGCTGAGAAGACGATGGCAAGGGCCAATTTCTCCTCGGGTGAATATCATAGTGGGGGTCCTATTAGCTCCTGACTGATGTAGTAAATCACGTGCTCATGGTGAGCATCATCTTATTGGACCAAGACTCCGGCGATGGCGTTGTCTGAGGTTGACACATAGAGAATGAAGTCTCGGGTGAAATCTGGTGCTGGAAGTAATGGTGCAGAAGCTAGGGCTTGTTTGAGTGCATCAAATGATTCTTATGCTTGTTGATCCCAAACAAATGGAATTTTTTTGCAAAGCAGATGAATGAATCTGTAAGCTTTTGTTGCGTACTCTGCTACAAAGCGGCGAAGGAATTTGGCCTTGCCTTTGAGGCTCTGTAGTTGGTGTCGAGTTTTTGCAGAAGGAAGATCAAGGATAGCCTGAACTTTGAGGGGATCTACCATTATCCCTTTGTGAGATATGATGAATCCGAGTAGATGGACTACCAGGATAGAAAAAGCACACTTGAGGGGATTGAGACAAATTTTGTACTTGTGGAAACGAAAAAATACTTGCCGCAAGTCATCTATATGGTGTGCTTGTTTCGGTGATCGAGTGGTAAGGTTGTCCAGGTAGACCAAGATGATGTGAATTAAATCATGGAAACAATATGTCATGGTGCACTGGAAGGTGGCTCTAGCGTTTTTCAAGCCAAAGGGCATGACTGAATATGTGAATGTGCCCCATGGGGTTGTGAATTCCCTCTTGTAATGGTATTCTTTCGATATTTGAATTTGGTTATATCCGGAAAAACCATCCATGAAGGAGAATGCTTCATGTCTGGTGCATGCATCGATGATCTGATCGATGAAGGGTGTGGGGAAGTTGTCTTTGGGATATGCCCCACTGAGGTCATGGAAGTCTATGCAAATATGAATGGTACCTTATTTTTTTGTTTACGGGGACATGATTAGAAACCCAAGTGGTGTATGCAATGGGGTAGATGAAGCCGACTGTGCGTAGCTTCTCTATCTCAGCTTTAACCGTGGACACTTTGGAAGGGTGAATGGGCCATTGCTTTTGGTGTACGAGTGCCACATTGGGCCATGTGTCGATGTGGTGTTCCACAATGGATGGATCTAAGATAGACATTTTAGTGTACGACCAAGCGAAGATATCACAGAATTCTTGGAAGAGAGCTTTGTAGGTAGCGACCTCTTCTAGGGAGCAAGATGCCACCAGCATGATTTCTTCAAAAATCTCAGAATTGGTTGAGATCTCAATTTTGATGATGGGTGAAATGTTGGCCATGTTCCCTTCTTCGAAGGTGTCTGGTGCTGGGATGGGGTTCTTGAAATAGTCCACTTTCCCATGGATGAAATGTTTGGTCTCCACAGAAAACTGGTGAGACTACAACAAGATTTGATCATGGAGGAAGAACGAGTGATGGTGCATGTCATCCCATGGGTATTCTGGTGCGGTCAGAGCTTCAGGTATCTCCTCATCATTGAAGCACCGAAGAGAAAGTTTTAATGGACCATTGTTGGAGGTGGATATAAGCGGGTCAGTTCAACTGGACATCATGTAAATGGACATGGTGTCTGAAGAAGGCGGTGGGGGGTGGACTTATTCCATCAAGGTGATTTCAGACTCAAGGAAATGTTGACGAAGGTCAGCCAGAGCCATTTGAAATTTAGGAAAGTCTTGGAAATGGTGAGAATAATGGCCATACAACCCACAAAGGATGCAAGCATGGTTTGTTCTCAATGCCTTCTTCCTGAATATCAATGCAGTTGGGAGTTCAACCATGGGGATATTTTTTTTTGTATCCACGACATCTAAATGTGCACTGATCATTGGGATTTTAGGGCAATTCTGAGTTGGGTGGTCTTGTTTCTCACAAATGGCGCAAGGTGGGACTTGTCGTGGCTCTGCAATGGATTGACAACCAAACAAGCAATTAAAGAAAAAGAACATTAAAGCATTGAAATCAGAAAATAGTATCAGCAACAAAACAATTTATTTATTTTCAAAATAAAACATCAAAACAAAAATTCACCCATTCCTAAAAATTTTGAATCTAAAGAACTAGGAATGAGTTGGATTTTAGACCTGAATTGTCTAACCATGATCTAACTGTGCAGTTATTGAGATGGAACCCATATCTAAAATTCTGCAATCATTTCTTTCAACCTGAGGGAGCTTAGACTGAGTGTCGATCACAGGGTTGGCCTTTTTTGAGGAATGGTGTTCTAGCTTAAGCTCAGTAAGATAGTTTCCTAAAACAGAATCAGCAGATTTGTTTTCTTCCCCTAGCTTAGTGACGTTATGCTTCATAAAGGGCTCTCTTAGAATCTTAATCAGGTTTGGGCTGCCCTTCTGAGGTAACCACAAATGAGACCAATCTGAAGCAAAATACCCATTAATTCTTGATGTCCAATCTCGGTTCAGAATCATCCCATAACCATCAGGTATGTCTGCTACTATGATGTCAATGTAATGGCATATATTTTTATTTGCAGACAACTGAATCATCACGTTTGCCATCTCTCCTACTACCTTGACACTAGTTTTGTCAAGTTGTGTGACATCCCAAAGAGTAGGCTTTATCTGTCCATTGAGTTTTTCGCAAACTACCAGAGGCATAACATTTGTGGACGATCCAGAGTCTACCAAACAATTATGGACCTTATGATTGAGAATTTCCAGGGTCACAAGGAAAGGTGGGGAGCTGGTTTTCTTTGTCTTAATCAATTCAATCTTTTCTTCCACAGGTTGGTTCGTTGTGGGCAATCCTTCTTTCAGTTCGTAGGCTTTGCTTTCCTCATCATCTTCCATTTGTTTGGAAAATTAAATGAGTGGCTCTGTTTTCTGTTTATCAAGAATATCCTTAGATATATCATCTTTAGTCTCCACCTCAGCCTGCCCCTTTACTCTGTTTTGCAAATCCTGCACTTTTGAGATTCTGTCATTGTTCCTAATGGCTAGGTTTTCATTTTTTGTGGTTGTAAGCGCATGTTGAGACTTGGGAGCATCTTCTTCAGTGTTAAACAGTGAAACTCCATTCCAGGAGAACATAGTATCATCCTCTGTCTTTTCTATGGTCTGTTTCTCTCCTTCTTGCTCATCATAGTCTCTAGTCAATTCTAGATCCAACAACTTTTTCATCACCAACGTCATTGAATGTAACCATTGAGGACACTTCTTCTCAGAATGGGGTAGTTGATGAAAAGTATAGAAATTATCCCCTCCTATTTCTGTTATCTTTATTGATGCCGAGTTAGGAGGTGGGACCTGCCATTGGTTGTTATCTTCCTTTTTGGGATGGTGTGGCTTATTGGTTTTCCGAATGTCCCTCTCCCTTTCTAGGTATAAAATTCGGTTGGACATTTTCTGCAACGCTTTCATCATTTCATAGTAATTTTGTATTTGATTTTCTCTGGATTTAAGCAGTAGTGAGCTTGTTCTTATAGTGGTCTTTTCTTCAAATGAGTCAGGATAGTCCTCTATACTCTCACTCTCTGCCTCTACTCTTTTAGCCTCTTGATAAGTTTCTACCAGAGTATTCTTGACTTTCATCTTGGCAAACATGGCCAGCTCAGGTCCCAGGGTCGAGGTATAATACTCAATTAAGACTTTGTCTGAGAGTCTATCGGTTTCTGAGAAATTCTTTAAATATATTGAAAATCATTGGGTGAAACAGCGTACCTTTTCATTCTTTTCCTTTCTTAACAGACCCAGACCTTTCATCAATAAGGCATGCGTCTTCTGAGCTGTCTATTTACTCCTGAAAACCATCTCAAAGGTGTCCCAATTAGGAATGGAATTTGCAGGTAGTCCAAAGTACCAGGATGCTGCTGCTCCTTTCAGGGTATGAGGAAAAATTCTGCACACCACATCTTCATATTCTCTAGCCCTTAGCCCTTCTAACGCTAGGTAAAAGCTTTGAAGGTGATCATCTACAGCAAGGTTTTCCGCAGGGTCAAAATTGGGCAAGAGCTTGTCAAAGGCTTGAGGCAATTTATGCAGAGGAGGAGTTAAGTTCAGGGGTGACCTAGCTCTCCATGCTGGCAAAGGATTCGGTTGGTTACCATCCATGAGCAAAGGTAGACGAGTAACACTAAGAAAACACGGTTTCAAGGATAGAAATGGAAATTTCAAACCTGATTTAGATTAGACTTTAAACATTTGCTAGGGGAATAGTCTCGGGAAATCAAATTCCACGGCCAGCCTTTTACTGGCGGCCGTCCTTCTAGCGCCAGAACTGTTGAGTCCTGGAAATTCGTAGGCGGCAACAGTAAGGGATTCTCCGCAATCAGCGTTCCCAACTAGCCCGCTGACTGTTTGATATAGGGAATCCATCCGGTTTACGGTCCAGCTACCGTAGGTCAAAGTAACAACAAGGGTTTACCGATTGCGGCCCGGTCCACGGGCATTTGTATTTTGACTTAATGTATGCAATGCACATGCCTATCTTAACCATGCAGGGTGATAAAAATGTAAGGAATGAGACAATGTGCTGCGCAGGTTCTTACCTCCGGTCTTAGGTTCACGAACATCTAAACCACATATGCAACTATGAAGTGAAACAACTAACTATCTAAACACCTAACTATCTATCCCCGGGGAGCTAGTAAATGATTAGTAATGAGTAATGCATTATCTCCATGTATAATAAACCAAATTACAGATAGCTGACATTTATGTTTACAACACATGAACAAGAAAATATTCTAACAATTAGATAGCTAACTGTTATATGAGCCACAAGCATTACTCTGAGTGAACTTTCCACAGAAATGAATCAGAAACCATTCAACAAGACATAGGTCATGAAGTTAGAACGATCTCACGATTTATGGACACAAGCTGAAAAATAAAGTAGTTCATCTTTCTGCCATCCATTTGACAACATTTGGAAACTTCACATATCTTTCTCCAACATGAAAACTAAAATCTTTATTGCAAACGGAAGTAGTTCTTCTTACAATAGGTCTTCCAGTATTACTGGGAAAAAGCCCTTTCTCTATCTATATCTCCTACTTTTATACAAAATGAAAGAAATGGTTGGGCTGCCCAGAGGGACCTTTGGGCATCCCAACCCTTGGTCTTCCTAATGCTTCCCCTTTTCCCACAAACTTTTACAAACATTTTACAATATTATAATGACCAATTTCTCACTAAGAGGGCCCCGCTTGACTCTCTAGGAACTTCTTCCACGCTGCAGCTTCACTGGCGAGGTCTTCAAAAGAGTTGGGCTCCAAGAATTGGATATTTATCTCCAAATTTTCAGCCTTTTTCTTGATGGCATCGACCCTGGTTGCGTTTAGTCTCACCTGTTCTTCTAGGAGCTGCAAACAAATGGCCGTATGGCCTACTTCAATTTTCAGGGTTTGTTCATCAACGGCTTTGATGCTTTGTATTTTGGCTTCTTCCTCCTGATGTCTTTTCTGCAGAATTTCTGTAAATGAGTCATGATCTGGGAAATTGTGTAGCCTTTGCTCAGCCTCTACTTGACACTAGTTATAAATGACTAAGGCTCTCCTGAAAAATTCCGTGCAAAGTCCCTTTGTTTTCTGAACGGTTTTCTTGAAGTCCTCTGTAGTAGTGATAGCGAACTCCATCAAATCATAATCTCGCTGAAGTGTTTGTCTATTCTTGTCTGACAGTCCTGCTGGGACTTCCTGACCTTTCTCTGCCCTTGTCATCCAGGTGGTCAATACTTCAAGGATGTCTTGTGACCTATCAACAAAGTAAGAAGCAGTCTCCAGGATTTCTTCTAATCAGTTATCAACCTGGATGATCTGGCATATTTCTTCTTCTAGAACAGTTTGCAGATGCAGCACCTTGGCCTTCTGGGCCTGGAGGTGTTCTTTGACCGGATGCATATCAACCTGCTGTTGTTTAGCTACTTGTAGTTCAGCAATCAGAGAGTCCAGCTTCGCTTTTAGTTCTTTGACTCATGAATCATTGAACTCATAGAAAACAGTCTCTTGTTCCTCCAGGTCTTGTATTTTTTCCCTATTCTACTCTTTTTCATTCTTCAGGTCTTGAATTTCCTGCTGTGCCTTTTCTAGGGCTTCTTGTGTTGTTTCCTGTGCATGTGCTTCTACCTGGATGGCATAGATTTCACTCTTTGTGGCCTCCATTTCTCGGAGCACATGTTCGTATTTTCTTTTAAGTTTATTTCCCTTTTCTCTTTCCTTTCTCAGGGTGTCCTTCAGCTGAGAAGAGGTTTTCTTGGTAGATTCTACTTCATTCATTAGTCGATCTATGTTGTCTTCTGAAGCATGTATGGCTTCCTTCCCGGCACTTATGGTAAACCTTGGGTCTGCATCTGTACCTACCATCACAACTTTATCTGTTATCATCTTACTCGTCATTCCTTCTGCCTCTATCTTTCTCTCTGTTCTCCTCATGATTCTTTTCGTGGCCCTGTCATAATATACAGTGCCAAAGTCAAGGACTTCCTCCCCCTTTTTCTGCACGAAAGGCACTAACTGAAGCATAGAGGTTGAAGGAGTGATGGAGGCGGGCACTTGAAGGATTTGCACTTCAGGGTTTTCCTCTCCCTGGCTCTACCCTGCCTATGTTTCAGAAGTCTGCTATGGTGTCCTTTCTGTCTTTTCAGCTTCTTGCCTCTGAAGCTCTTCGTTCAACTTTCTATGGGTCTCTTCGGCTGCTTGCCTAGCAGCTTCTTCCTTTTCTCTAGCTGCTTCTTTTACCAGTTCAGCTGCTTCCTGGGCAGCTTTCCTCTTTTCTTCTTCTCCTTTTCGTAGCCATTATACAGCCTCATCTTCCAACCTCTAAGCCTCCTCCCTTATCCTTCTGGCTTCTTCTTCGGCCTTAGCTTGTTCAGCTTCCTTTTCACCCTTGGTGGATTGCTTCGGTTTGAATCTCTTGCGGAGCTGTGTCATATTGGGGGCCATCCTGGAGACAGTTTCGTCGCTATCAAAATGATGGCTATATTCGTAGGTCACTTTTTGTTTTTTGCAGTGTTCTGTTACTCTGCCATGAGTATCATTCCTTCGAAACGTCATTTCTCCAAAACGGAACTTCCCTAGTTCTTCAATGAACTCAGGTGCTTGTTTTACATTTGTGAATTTAAAATTTCCCAGTGTAAATGGAAGGGAGGGATATGTAGTCTTCTTGTACTGGAACAAGAAGTGACCAACTCTATCAATGTATACTTGTCTGACTGCCTCTTTGTGTATTATATAATCTGTAGCATATTTGGGCAGCAAAAAAGGGGTCTTTGACCCTCCAAACATCCTGATGTACATACCATTCTCAGTCAGAAAGTAATCTCCATATTCATCAATCATTTGCATAGAATCTTCTGACATGCAATTACATTCTTTTCGGAAGATGAGTGTGTATAATGGCATGAGGAACTGCTCACAGACCTCTCTGTAGTGACTGTGATAGAGGTGAGCCCCTAGAAGTTTGTAGGCTGCATATACGAGCATTCTGTCTCTATCCCATACACACTGGAGGCCAGGGAAAGGCTGATGATAGAGTATGCAATCTATCAGGATGGAACTCATGTAAAACTCAGATCTTTTCCTAGCTTCTCCTTCCAAAGCTGCAGCCACACAAGAGGAGAGACTGCTTGATACTATACTTTCCCAGTTGAAGATCGTGCCTTTTGTGGCCACATAGAACATCAGGGGTATCCACTCGAACTTGAACAATCTGCCATTGGCTCTCCCAAATATCATATTCAACATTAGGGCTATGAATCTGTAAGTAGGTCTGAGAGTGGCTGTGTCATACTCTTCAGTAGCTCTATGTCGGTAGAGCTTCCCTGGCAAGAGCATCCTTTTCATGGTTTCTACAAAATCCATCCTGAGGTTGTCCAGCCATTCATTTGTCAGGAAGAGTTGGGGTTCCGGAAGGTGGTAAGCCAAGGCCACATACCCAGGGCTAAAGGCAGCATAACCCTGGCCCTCAACATTACACATAAGCATTGAGTTGTGGTTGGTATGTGGTAGAACCCATCTCATCACCTCAGGGCATGGAAACAGCGCCGGCCTGGTGGAAACTTTCATAATGGCAGATTTTACTATGTTTGTGTAAATGGGTGCTTCTTCCAGACCCGTGTCTGGGACTTCCCCATGGGAAATCATCCTGTATACGTCCCCCCATTTATATTCTGGTTCAACCCCCGAGACAAATTGGGTGTCTTCATAGATGTACTCAGTTTTTGCTTCTGTGTCTGGTGCTGGTACTTCCTCCACTGCTGGGGATTTCTTCTTCTACCTCTTGTTTTAGAATAATCAACCCATAGTATTTACCCACTTAGACATTAATTCATTTATTTTTTTCTTATTTGCCTAGTCCATGAGTCCCACCATGTGCAAGTTGTCAATTGCCTATCCATAGAGGTCAAACTTGCCATCTTTGACTCATGGAGCGCTTGGGAAAGTCCTGGGAATCAAATCTGCTTTATTCCTGGCCTCCTAGGTGCCCATCTACTTTTTCTTCTTTATGCCCTGCTTTTTCAGTGTTTTAAGGCACATAGGAAAGCAAGACTAGGTGAGGTGAATCAGCTTTGTTGCCTCTTCCTCCTCCACTCTTTCCTCCATGAAAAAGCATGTATAAGCTGCCATTTGACCACTCTTTAGCTTTCCCATGTGCCCTTGCTAATTCTTGGGGTCCTTGATAGATTTGGGATCAGCTTTTTACACCTATGGGGGATTTGCCTATTTTGGGTAAGCCTGCTTTATGCTAGTTTTGGATGCTTCCTTATGCATTCAATTTGCTCATGTATTCTATATATTCAATAGCCTATGTTATTACAGGGTTGGCTATTGTAAAATCAGTTAATATAATTTTGTGTTACAGCTCCATATTCAGTCTCCATTGTTGATAATTTTGCATGATCAATTGTTAATTGTTGTGGGTGAAATTAATCTACTGCAGGCCTGAATTTCTACATGGTATCAGAGCCATTGTAGGTTGTTACTCTCCTTCAAAAATTGTTTTGCAGGTTCGACATCAAGACTGGGAGCCTTCTACTGACAGCCGGGATAGATTTTCTAAAGCTATGGATTCACAGAAAACTATCCTCACTCCCTTCAACTATTTTGAATGGAAAGCAGAGATGGAGATCTTGTTGAGAGCGAAAGGCCTCTACAGGGTGACTATGGCTACAGAAGCAGAGCCCAATGCTACTGCAGAGAATATCAAATGGCACAATCGGAGAGATGAGGCCTATGGCCTCCTATGTCTCAATATTTCCCGAGACCTCCTTTTCCATCTCGATGGATTGACTTCACCGGATCAAGTATGGGTGAAGCTGTTTGAGATTTTTGGAAAGACAGATGAGATGAGGGGACATCAGATCGAAAATGAGTTGATTTCTCTGAGTCCCAACAGCTTTGAATCCCTACAGCTATATTTCTCCAAGTTCAAAGCACTAGTTTTGCAGCTGAAGCAGTGCGGTATCAAAAAGAAAGATGATCAGCTCATGTTGGCCATCCTCTCGAAGCTAGGACCTAACTATTCAGTCTTTGTTTCGACCTTATATGCCACAAAACTCACAGCTCGAACCTGGAAGATGCCTAGCCTCGCAGATTTCATGGAATCTCTCACACAGGAACAAGACAAGCTGGTGATGATGGGCACCATCAAACCTTCCAAAGACCAAGCTCTTGTTGCTGGAGATTCGAGGGTGGATTCAAAAAGAAAAAAGAAAGCTAAAAATCCACCTGAGAAAGGAAGAGACAAGAAGCAGTCTCCATAGGATCAACAAGGTCCCAAGAAAAATACCCAGAAGAAGAAAAAGAAAGGTGATATGAACAAGTGCTCATACTGTTTGAAGGGCAATCATACTGAAATCTCTTGTATGAAAAAGCAGATAGATATGTTAACTCAACTGTTGGAGAATAATGGCATCTCCCTTCCAGAAGGCTCAAAGAA
>LPNX010080617.1:0-169197 GCA_001517045.1 Pseudotsuga menziesii
ATTTAAGACCGATTTTACCCATCGACTAGCGAGGGTTTGAAACTGGGTAAATCAACAAACGACCGGTAAAAGAGACCGCATATCTTATGGCGTGTCTAGGAAAGCTTCCCCAACTCTGGGTTATTCCAAATGACCACCCTGATACAAGTAGGGTAAAACCCAACATATTGACCATAGGGCTTACCCGTATTTAAGCCATGAGCCACTGCATTTGTAGACTGTCTGCATACTTCTTCCACTGGGGATGTACATAGTCGCGAGCACCTACAAGGAGTTTAAATACAAAGGTTAGAAGATAAATAACTCAAGATTTGTTTATACTATCGTAACAGCATATACACCTGCTGCAAGTTAAATAAAAGCTAAAACAAATTTTACCTATGTTTTGAAATGTCGAAAAACATCATGGATTTACTGTCACCAGCAGACTTTGCAAAATATAGACCCAACAGCCTATAAAGACTGAACCTCATGCAACAACGAGCCACAAGGACGACAACAGGAAGCTTGAGCAGACAACGAGCCAAGGGAAACAATAGAATCAACAAATCTTGCAGAGTGAGAACTCACAACCACTAAGAATGGCTTTAAAACCAAATACTAGAGGCAAAGGCAACGCTAATCTAGGACTCGGGACAACTGGAATGAAGGAGAGCTTACAGCCACCATGAAAGCCAAGCAGAGCATCCTCAAGGGCCAGCATGAACTACAGAGAAGAAATGAAAAGGGTTAGGGTTAAAATGGTTCTTATATCTTCCACGCTTGGCCAAGAGAAGACCACGTGGTCACATTAAAATTAAACCATGCAGTGGATCGTTTTCTATAGTAGCCTGCATACAATAATAACCAATTATTTAATCATTGAAACGATGTGTAAACTATATCATAAACCAAATTATTGCCTTGAAAATCGATTACACCGCTCATCATATGCTAGTTCAGGGTTAGAATATCAACGTTATGATTTACGTTGACCTAGCAAAGAATTGTCACCTTTAAACTTTGGTTAATTCCCAAATTTGTTCTTGCATAGAAACTTATTTCATCATTAACCATAGGTCTAATATATTGTAACATCACTAATACAATATGGATGTTAATAACTCTTTCCTTTAAACATTGACCTTGATATGGATAGAAGACATATGTTATATGGGAGAGCTCAGGTTAGAAGGTTTATAACCACCGAACATCTATAGTTTTCTTTTTATAGAAACATTATAGTCTAGGCATGGTTAATCCCTTGTAAAATGACAACTCCAGTTATAACATTTGTAAAATGGAATAAGATAATATTATGGAGAATCATAAACTCTATTTTAAACTTGTATGACCTTGAACTAATTATAGACTTGAATGTCTAATAAACAAAATAGATTAATATGCATGTTTATAAGTCATATAGGAACTAATAAATCAAATGGTAGCAAGACTATGAAGTTGACAAAGTGTATTGTGAGAACACTTTTATGAATTTCTTTACATAGTTCAAAGCGACGAAACTTTGATAGATTTTGGTTATGACTCAACTTTGTATTTGCTAATGATTCACCATGCCTATTGGTTAGTAAAATGGTTATAGAATTATACAAAATAACTAGAAATTCGACCTTTTTCGAAAGCATCAATCTCAGTAAAACTGTTTGTAGACAGTAACTTAATACAAGAGGAGTATTATAGAAAAATAAGAAATTGAATAGGAATGATCCTACTTGAGTCCAGAATCATTAGAACCACGTGGTTTGACATGAAGATAAAGTATAGGCAAACAATGATTTCTTGTGAGAAGGCATTATGGTTTTTGTTTGTACAAATCAAACTTATATTGTCAAAAGTTTACAGGCTGTAAGTTTCCTCACAGAAAATAAATGTCGAACAGTTGTTACACAGATAAGATAATATGTTAATGTATACATACTGACAAAGAAATAATTATAACATTGCAAGTTATGCAGACTAAAGTAGAAGTTACTTTGTGACTGAGATTATAATTTTAGAGCCACAAAAAATATCTTACTATCGTTATGTACATATGAACTTTGTTACAAGAAAAACTGAAGGAAGCCAAACGGTTTTACCTCACGGAAGTTGTTTGGAATTTAGCAGCTTAATTACTAAGCTTTATAATTGCAATTAAAACACTACTGGATACTTTATGAATTTTTAAACGTTACTCGTTCAATCATACCTATAAACCTATAAGAACGAGTAATCTTCTACGTTAGCATAAATGCTAAGTAAGTCCCGGATTCAAAAGTTTGATTCCACCTACTTGACATGAAGAAACTCATCAGTAAACTGAAATAAAACAATGCACAAGTAAACCTTATTCTTGTTACAAAAGAGAACTACTGAGTTTACATAATTGATATTTTAGAATACTAATCACTTGACTGTTTCTTTTATTACTAACCTTTAGCTGTTAGTAAACCGCAAGTTTTAGCATTTGCTGTTATCTCAAAATTTTAAATTTTTGTGAAAATTTGAGGTTTTGATACTTTTCGACATGGTGGTAGGATGGGCCTCCCATGGTCAGATGTGAGTGTTGGTTCTTTCTGACATGGTGGTAGTTTGGGCCTCCCATGGTCAGATATAAGTGTTGGATGAGCCTCTCCGACATGGTGGCAGGTCGGGCCTCCCATGGTCTGATGTGAGTGCTGGGCCTTTTTGACATGGTGGCAGGCTGGGAATCCCATGGTCAGATATAAGTGATGGATGATCCTTTCTGACATGGTTGCAGGATGGGCCTCCCATGGTCAGATGTGAGTGCTGGGACTTTCTGAAATGGTGGTAGGCTCGGCCTCCCATGGTCAGATATAAGTTCTAGAAGATCCTTTCTGACATGGTGGCAGGTTGGGCCTCCCATGGTCAAATGTGAGTGTTGGGCCTTTCTAACATGGTGGCAGGCTGGGCCTCCCATGGTCAGATGTGAGTGTTGGGAATTCCTTTCTGACATGGATGTTGGATGTGTTCCTCCCATGGTCATATGTAAGTGTTGGGTGGGCCTTTTTGACATGGATGTTGAATGTGTTCCTCCCATGGTTAGATATAAGTGCTCAAGAAGATGAATACCTACATGGAGGCTAGGCCTACAACCAGCATGAAAAAATGTTGGCTCTGTAGAAATTCCTGTGACAAGTAGAATTGAGAGATAACACCATTTGATCGAGATAGCAAAAGCAGTGATGATGATGATCCAGTGATGACCAACTTTGATGATGATCCAGTGATGATCCAGCTTTCATTATAATCTAGTGATGAAGACTTGTGCTAATGAATTGTGTCAAGAGAATACCTTCCTGGTTAAGAGGGAGTTTTGATGTATTTGTAACTTCAAAATGTATTCTCTTGTATATCTTATATTGTACCTCGATGTTACTATCAAGAGAATAATTTGTGTTTCATTGTACCCCGATGTTCCTATCAGGAGAGTCATTAATATAATAAAGTAATGTAAAATCATTGAAGTTAACCCTTCATTGTAAGTCAGGGAAATAGTCCCAACAATTGAGTTGAGGTTAACCCTCGTTATTAATCAAGAGGGGCAAAGTCCCCACAGTTGTGGGGCACTAGCATTATTAGAATCTTCTAGAGAAGTCAGCCTTGGTAATTAATTGTCAAGTCAAAAATTAGTGTAAATACAAAATGAGCCTTTCTATTTGAGACACACACTCACCCAGCTATAGCGCATAGGTGAGAGAGAAGTAGCTCGCTCAAGTGAGAGAGAGAACAACTGTTAGAGGTCATATTTTTGTCTTTGGGTTTTACTGCTGCCGTTGGTGCTCATTCTACCTCTGAGGAAGTTGCGGGGTTTTCTCATTTATGGTTTCCCTAAGGAAAATATTTGTGTCTATTGTCTCTTGTGATTGATTGATGTGCATGTTATTCTCTCAAATAAGATCCTAAGATAATAGTGTCTAAATTGATAAAAATATAACATATGGAACTTTAACATGCAAATAAAACTCCTTAATTAACCTCCCATGAGATTTCTGAATGTCCTCTCCATAAACCAACTTGGAAAGGAATCCAACTCCCTCGAAATTGGTTCACAAACAGAGAGAGTGAACACTCATTGTGCAATGGAAAAGAAAAAGCTATCCAAAATGCCAAATGCCAATTAAAAAATGATAAAAATATATTATCCTTCCTCATGAAATACTTTTATTAACTTCATGATGCCTCCTAAGGTCTAATTTACCTCCATGGTTTTCATACAACTCATCTTAGTGCTTTAGTAACTCTGATGACACTTGTCTTCCTCTTCATGCGCCAATTCTTTCCCCAACTCGAATGGTTTCCTCTAAATACCAAATTAGAACTCTTGGATGCTATTTTTATCCCTTTCATGTCATATTTGTCATATTTTATCAATCAGGTTTGAATTTTTCATACTTTTCATAGAATCTTCCATCATTTGTTGTCATAGGGTGCATAGAATCTCCTTCCAAGTGAGACACCTTGTCTTCTAGTCTCTTCCTCTTCCATGGGAGTTACCCTTGTTTACCAATTTGAATTCCTTGGCTCATTATATGATATTTGACACCACATAACCATCCATTAATTTTACATTACCCATGTGTTCGAATTTGGATGAATATCATACCAAGTGTGTGGGGAATCTAGTCATCCAAAGGCTCCAGAAGATTCTGAGTGTCTTCATGAACCCATACAACATTATTTTATTAGAATTTATCATTTATGTGACCCATTTAAATGTGAATGTGGTAAACTAAAGTTCTTTTGGGTCCCATATCCCCTTATTAAAAAAATTATGTCTCCATATCAACCTACGGAACTAGTAGGTTGGTGAAACATTATTTGCAAATAGTCTTATTTGGAAATTATTTAATTGGGGACATGACAAATAGTTGGGCCTTATATCATATTTGAATAGGCATAAGCTGGATTAACTACACAATTAGATTTTAAGCAATGCTGGAGAGATAAACCTATGATACCAAATATCTATGTCGCCTTGGTAGTTGAGAAGGGAACAACATAGTTAAATGAATGAGTGGGGCATGTTATTGGAGAAGCTAGTATTACAACCAAACAATGTAATAGAGATAGTGGATAACACATAAAACACAAAACAACTGCAAATAAATATAAAATACCAAAAACAAATGATGTTAGACAATAATTGATAACAAAGAAACCCCAAGGGTGAGAACTCTGATTGTATTGAGCAGACATCGCAAGAGGCTGGTCTCCGTAGTTTATAAGAAAAGGGTGAAGTGAGTCGAAATAATCATTTACAGAAAAAAAATTTAAATATAGAATATGTTAGTAACCAATTGAGCCTTCTCTTCAAGAACTAGTCTTAATGAAATCAAGAGCAGAGAACCAAAATCCCTTTCATCTTCGATCCTACAAGTATTTATATGATTCCGAGGGACACTTGGGTAACTACCCTCCATGTTTTAGTTACAAAGAGACCATGTGTCTTCTTCCCATTTTCCAGGTAGAAGAAGATTAAGAGGCATCGTTTCCATGTCGATATAATTTTGTATGGATTTCAACTACTAATAATGACGTCTTGTATGTGCTAGAATCATCAAGTACCGTCAACATGAATGAAGACACGTTGACATGTGTGCTAGTCAACTAAGTCATTGAATCGACTAATATTTTTGGATGGAAAATTCATGAATATAAACAAGGTGTAGAATGGGAAAAGGAACTATTTTATGGATTGAGTTGAGTCTTAGGATGGACCATTATGGAAAGAAAAGAAATGACCCACATTGCATCATTGTGGTTAGTTCTAAACAGGGGTCAAGAAATTTAAAGTTCAATGAATGAAATATATTACACCCACAAATAATTGTCCAATGACTCATATGGTGTCATTATGCTTGACATAGTTGACAAAGAAAAGGTTCATCTATCACCATGAACAAGTGTGCTTATCCCCTCAAGAGGAGATCAATGGTTTATGTGTTTTCATTGAGGGGGGCTGGAATAGGGGTGCCAAAATATAAAAGAGGTAAGAATGCACAAAATTCACCCATAGATCAATATCCATAGCTCAAACTATTTCACAGTATTCAAGTTCATTAAGGGTCCAAAGTGTAACAGGAACTCTGAATGCCTACGATTTATACTGCGCAATTAGATCCACTATCCATATTCATTTGTAGGAAATTTAAGTAAATGGAAAAGAAAATTTAGGGGACATCATGAAAGGCTAAAATTACCCTTGCAACTGAACATCAATGGTTGGAGTTTCCCTTTTGGAATTTAGATAACCAATTGATATTTATTTTTCCCAATCATATCAACAACTCACAATATTTCATGAGAGGCCAAGGTGAAAGAGGCTCATAAAATAGAAGGTTCCATGAGTGAATAAGATTCTCTCTATCGATACAATTCAACATCTAATATATTCCCCACTAATAAAATAAATCTCCCAGATTGTCCCCACATTATCAAGATCAATGAATCACAAATAATCATAGTTGATTTAGGAATATAAATGGGGAAGGTCTCTCATAGGACCTTGGAATTGCTCACAATTTTCCTATCGACTAAGATCAATAGTAAAATATTCAATTTGTGGAGGATTAACCCTTGGGAAATCTAGATATCCATATCCAATTAGATATTACCATGTGTCTCCTTCCAAATTTTGATCCAAAGGTATTGTTATAGCATTATCAAGTCCAACACTTCCTAATAAATTCCATTAGCCCTTTAAGTGATTAAAAGCATTGAACATTTTTCTAAGAAAATAAATATTTATTGGCCCCTATGAGTTTCCTTTTAGAAACCCCCGTATCCATACATGTTTATCTAAAACAACTCATGGGGGGATTTACAAAATTGAAAAAACAGAATTAAATGCACATTAATTATGGGTTTTCTACAGATGCTACACCTAGACATGGTTAATACCTATGCCAACTACTTAAGCCACTATATCCAAGTATAAATTGAGGCATTAAGGTTGGTAAGGGGAACCCAATAATTATTGTACCCTCACACTCAAGGAATTGATCGTAAATTTATTAGCACATCCCCATTCTGATAAAAAAAAACTTTTTTCTTATTATTTGTCTCTTCAAGCATGAGTCAAAATTCTCCTTTCCCTTTAAGACTGAGAAACAATGGAAAACCGGTGTCTTGTTAGTGGCCCAATCAAGAGTAACCCAAAACATGGTGAAGACATTATCATGACAAAGAATCAGGTTGTAACACCCCATTTTTGATCCCATGGTATTGAAACTGTACATGATGTATAGATTGTATATAAATCATGGAAAGGAGCTCAAGGACCATGCCCTACCATTGATTTGGTGATTTGTGTATAGGTGATCAAGGATGATACCTATGGTTATAGTTCTATTCATGCATAGCATATTTGAGATATCATGTAAATATACAATTTAGTAAAATTCCACAACTACCTATGCACTACAACGTGAAAGATGTGGGGGCATGATTTCACAAGGAATAGGGAGGGAATTTAGTCAAAATCCCGATCCAATAGGGTGAGACTGGATGTCAATGGGGGAACCCCTAAACCCTTAGCTACCATTTTGTCCTCTATCCTGAATCATTCAATTCTGATAGAAGAGCAGTTGAGGTATTTAATGTCTCGGGAAAAGTAAGGCATGGAAGTCGGTTTTGTGCCTAAGCTTTCCTGTAGCCTTTAGCATATAGGCTGCAGTATGGGAAGCCATGTTCTTGCTTCTGCCGCAACTAAGCACGTGATGCATTCCAGTCCGGTTTTCCCTAATTTGAGTGGAAGGTTTTGATGTTCCTCAATGTTCATTATTGATCATGCATGATCATTCATTCATGGGTGGTTCATGCTATAATTATTCCCTATCTCGCAGATGCAGTGAGAGCTAGCAGAGTATTGCTTCGCGTTTCTGCAAGTATTTTCCTTTACCAAGACCTTGGTTGTTGTGTTACAGTGTTATTCTGAACTGCAAAGTGGTATGAGACCTTGTTTCTCTGTGTTACAGAGTGAAGCCCTATGTTGTTATGTCTCCTTGTGGTTTGTTGTGATGTGCACCATGGTTTGCATCTGAACTGTATGCATGACTTATGAGTGGAAGAGACATCAAATGGGCTTGATAAACCTAGTACAGATAGGAACCTCACAAAAAGTTAGAGTGGCTAGTGAATCTTCACTGCATGCCCTGAAGAGCACTAGAAGGGGAGGCATAGACTGAGGGATTGTGTAACAAAGAAGGGGATTCTTCCTTGTTTTGGGGTGTACATAATGTGGATGCAAGGATAGATAGATCTTGTAGAGTTGTCACAAGCTCTTGAATTAACCACTAGCTTAGCCATTCTACCTTTCCACTTCCTTAGCATCCTGTGAATCCCAAACATAGATTGGCTTGGCTGACATCCTGTGAAACCCAATTGTATATTGGCTTGACCGGGAAGCCTTTGAAACCCAAGCGGACATTGGATTGGCTACTTCTTCTTTTGCATTTGTCCATGTGTGTAATCCTTAGCTAGATAGCCTGATAAACCCAACTAGCTAGCTTGGCTTATTAGCCTATGAAAACCAGCTATGGGATGGATTGGATGAGTGTTTGATAAACCCATATGTTGGCTTGGTTGGTCCTTAATGTAAATGTTGGATTGACTGTGTGCAGTCTGTGAAACCCAACTATTAGCTAACTTGGATAAATAGCCTATGAAACCCAGCAGTGAGATGGTATGGTTGTGTGGCCTATGAAACCCATCTATTTGGCTTGTTTTCTATAGCATCCTGATAAACCCAACTTTGTGTTGGCTTGGATGGATAGTCTGATAAACCCAACTGAAGGTTGGCTTGACTATGTGTGATATGATCTAGCTATGTGTGAGTATAGTGTTCCCTAGTTCCTTGTGGAATTGATGCCCATCTCAGGGGTGGCAATTGTGTTGAGAGATTAATGAACACAATTGGCCTATGGTTGGGTGAAACATTGCAGATACATATCTAGTTGCGGGAAAGATTCATCTTCAAGATAATTATTCTCTATTATTATTTTTTATGCAATTTATTTGCTTATGAATGAATTAAATATGATGAATGCTTGCTAATAATTTTAGTAGAGTTTATTGTTGTTAAATGTTCCTGCATTTGCATATGTATATGCGCTGTATGTTTCAATTTATTCTGCTTATGATCATGGAGGCTAGAAGCCTAGTTATAGAGTTAGAAGGTATTTGAATTAAGCATTTCGGCACCCCAGAATCCTCCTCGGAAGGCGGAAGGCAGGAGGTGGAATAGAAAAGTTGAAACAGAGCATAATTTTGGTTTTCCGCACTTCGAGATCCACATATGGAAGGCGGAAGATGGAAGGTGGAAAAATAAGAAAAATACAAGGCAAAATGTTGGTTTTCGCACCCTAGAATCTGCCTGTAGAAGGAAGAAGTTAGAAGAAGAGCCAAAAATTCCAAGGCAAAAGTGTGTTTTGTGCACCCCAGAATCCGCCTACGGAAAGCAAAAGGCTAGAAGCAGAAAATGGGAAAATAGTTAGTGTAAAAATTTGGTATTTTGATTCTCGAGTTCCGCACTGGAAGGTGGAAAGGCGAAAATGTGGATAAAGGATTCCGTCGTTTTTTATTTTTATGATTCCCAAGTTTCGCACAAGAAGGCGGAAAGGCAGAATGTGGAAGGTGGAAGGTGGCTGAATAATTGCGTTAAATGTTATGTTTCTAATTCCTAAGTTCCACGTTGCGGAAGGAGGAAGGGCGAAAGGAGAAAAGTGGACAATTCAATGTATCGATATGTTATATCTTTTATTCCCGAGTTCCACTCTGCAGATGGCGAAATGGCAGAAGGCGGAAGATGGTTGGAATGAATCTATCACGCATTATGTTTCTGGTTTCCAGATTCCGCAATGGAAGGCGGAAAGGATAATGTGGAAAGTGGAGTGCAAAAAGGACAGGTTCAATGCCGAAATGACCTTTCTGATTACATAGTGGATCTGTCAAGGGCAGAATGACTATTACAATGGTTTTTAAGCCTAATAATGAATGTTAAAGGATGTTACATGACCCATGCCTGTGTTTTAAGAAGAGACAAAGAGAAGAACAAAGGTTGTTTAAGAATATTTTAAATTATCCTCCATACCAATTAGGTGTATGGGCACCGGGTTCATGACATTATGGGATATAAGAGTAGCAAGTATGCTACATTGTTGTATAAAAGGGCAGTTGAGGTCATGTTTCTCCTCTAGGGCGGGAGGGGATGTGACATTCTGGTATCAGAGCTATGGTTGAACCATTGGGCCTATATGGGCCAAGTGAATAGTTTTCAGAGCAATTGGGTCCATGGTAAGTGTTTTTGAATTCTGATATTGTCTAATAGTGTGTGTTTATCAACACATTTTTGTAGAGTCATAGTGCAGATTGGAAAATTGGGTTTTGGCTCAGCCATGGGAACCTACAGCATGGATGATGCACAAGATCCCTATGGGCACAGGGCAGATGCCATGGTGGAAAACATCCGAGTTGGAAATGTTGAAATAGAATCTAATGGGAGAAGATATCAAGAGACTCCCCTAGATTTTGCAGCCACCATGAGAAGCATAAGGGTGGAGATGCATAGTTACAGAGAAGACAATGAAGGAATGATTAAATATCAGGAAGACCATAATCATCTAATGTAGCCATGTTGCAAAGTTTGACAGATATCCAAAGGCGGGTGAAATCTGGGCATCGGGCAGTACATCCAGAAGGAAGTAAAAGCAGTGTGAGAAGAAGAAAAACATCTTCTAGTGGGTCATCTGACTTTGAAGGATCCACTAGGGGTTCAAGCTCTTCATCTCACAGGGATAAGAGGAAGATGTGTTATCAGAATAGTTCAAGTGATGAATTTAAGAAGGAAAGTCTTCCTACCTTTAATGGTGAGGTAAAGACTGGTCAAGAATTTGAAGCTTGGATTCTTGGGATGAAGAAATATTTCCAAGTCCAAGACTACTTGGGAAATATGAAGGCAAGGGTAGCCATATTCAATCTGAATGGAAGAGCATCTATATGGTGGGAGCACCTTAGGCAAGTGAGGAATATCAATGGCAGAACTATTGTGTGGAAATAGTTCAAGAACTATTTCAAGCAGAAGTACCTTTCTGACAAGTGCTATGATGACAAGATTAAAGAGTTCCATGAGCTGAAATTCGAGTAGCTGACCATGGAATAATATGCAAAAAAATTATTGGAGTTATTGTGGTACGTCAGGTACATCAAGGATGATAAAGTGAAAATTCAACGTTTTCAAAGTGGATTACCTCAGTCTTACAAAGATAGAATTGAATTTGATGAACCTAGAACTCTAGAAGAAGCTATAAGGAAGGATAAGTATTGCTATGATCAGAGCAAAAGCAAACCTGATATCCATAAGTCCTGGAAGGACAAGAAGAATGAAAAGTTTGACTAAAGGAAGAAAGGTTTCAAACCTTCTCGCTTCTGAAATCAGCAAAGGAAGCCATCACAAGCTGTGACTAAGCAAACCAGAGTGATGGGAGATAGGCTAAGAGATTCAAAAGAAATCAGAGTGCCACTCCAATGCTGGAGATTTGGATTAAAACATATGCATCAGAATTTTCCATGTGAGAATGGGTATGTAAGGAAATCTCATAGCGTCCAAGGAGCTGAAACGGTGGGTCAAGTAGCAAGGATTGTCTATAGAATTTATGGAGTGCTAGAGGACCACCAGGAAGATCATAAGACAACTATGGTTGAAGTTGCAGATCAATTTGTGATTTTAAGAAGTTAAAGCATAGAAAATCATGGTTAGTTCAGGTAGCCACTGGAACAAAGAGAAAAGTTAGTGAAATGGTAGAGAAATTCCAATTATTCATGGATGGGTTAGTCACTTGTGCAAACTTGAATGTTCTGCCACTTAGTTCCTATAATATTCTCTTTGGAATGGATTGGTTAGAAGTGCACATAGTTAAGCTTGATTGTTATAATAAGACTTTTGAATTCATGGATGAAGAAGGAATTTTCAAGGGTTGTAAGAGGATTTCCAAAGGTGATTTCTGTTAGGCATATTTCGGCAATACAGCTAAAGAAGTTCTGTAGGAAAGGTTGCAGATTGTATGCATCTCATGTTTTGGAGGAAGCAAAGAATGAAACTCCTAGGTTTGAGGACATTCATGCATTGCAGGAATTCAGGAATTTTTTTATGAGATTCCAGGGATTCCTCCAAAGAGAGACATTGATTTTACAATTGACCTTGTTCCTGGAGTAGCACTAGTGTCTAAGACACCCTACAGGATGAGCACGCCATAATTGCTAGAGCTAAAGATGAAGCTGCAAGAGTTGTTGGAAAAGAAGTATACTAAAGCCAAGGGTGTCCCCTTGGGGAGCACCAATTATGTTCGTAAAAAGTAAATATGGTACCCTTAGGTTGTGTATTGATTTTGGATAGTTGAATAAAGTCACTGTGAAGAAGAAATACCCTTTACCTCGAATTGATGACCTTTTTTATCAAATGAGAGGAGCAAATGTGTTTTCCAATATTGACTTGAGATCTAGTTACCCTCGGGTAAGAATTAAAGATGAAGATATTCATAAGATATCCTTTAGAACAAGGTATGGACACTATGATTTTGTAGTGGTACCATTTGGTCTCACAAATGCACCAGATACATTTATGTCTCTCATGAATAGTGTTTTCAGCAGGTATCTAGACAAGTTTGTTCTTGTTTTCCTAGATGGCATCCTTATATATTATAAGAATGAGGAAGAGCATGAAGAACATCTAAGACTGACATTGCAATTGATAAGGGAGCATACTTTGTATACAAAGCTGAGCAAGTGTGACTTTTATAAATATAAAATTCACTTCTTGGGTCACATTATCTCAGAGGAAGGAATATCTATGGACCCTGAAAAGATTGAATCCATTATGAATTGACCAACCATAAGAAATGTGACAAATGTGAGGTATTTTATGGGAATTGTAGGATATTAAAAGAGGTTCATTTAGGGATTCTCCAAGGTTGCACATTCAATCACTTCTTTGCAAAAGAAGGAGATAATGTTTGAATGTACACCAAGATATGGGGAGAGCTTCCAGCAGTTGAAGAATCTTCTTACAAGTGTGCCAATTCTAAAAGTTGAAGACCCAGAAAAAGGCTTTGTGGTGTGTAGTGATGCATGTAATCAAGGACTTCTAGGATTTCGTATGCAAGAAAACCATGTGGTGTTCTATGAGTCTAGAACATTGAAGGATCATGAGAAGAACTATGTTGCTCATGATTTAGAACTTGCATCAATAGTACATGCTCTCAAGATGTGGTGGCATTACTTGATGGGAATAAAATTTGAGCTAAGGACAGACCACTATGGTGTGAAGTATTTGTTTGATCAAACAAATTTAAATGCTAGGAAAGATAGATGAATGGAGTTTTTATGTGAGTTTGACTTTGAAATGAAACACATAAAAGGAAAAGAAAATAAAGTGGTTGATGCACTTAGCAGGAAGGTGCATGAAATACATGTGGCATCTCTTAGTATTTTCCAATAAGATTTGAGACAGCATATTGTTAATCATACCACTGAGGATGAAACGTATGTGCAGATAAATGACAAATTGCAGCAGCAAAGTCTTGAAAAGAGGTATGAGGGATATAAATTGGAAGAATATGGACTTCTTACCTATAAGAACATAATTTATATTTCAAATGTATCAAAATTGAGGAGAATTGTTATGGATTAAATCCATCAAGCTCCATATTCTGGTCACCCAGGATATCAGAAGACAGTTGCTACAGCCAGAAATCAATATTTTTGGCCAAGAATGAAAAAGGACATTGCTGAGTATATTTATAAGTGCATGAAATGTCAGCAAGTGAAGGTTGAGCATTAGCACCCAGTAGGGTTATTGCATCCTTTTCCAGTCCCAGAATGGAAATGGGAAGTTATTTCCATGGATTTTATTACAGGATTTCCAATTACTTGGAGACAACATGATTCCATCCTAGTTGTGGTGGACAAGTTGACAAAGGCATCACATTTTATACAAGTTAAGTACACATATAAGACTGGTTCCATTGCAAAAATATTCATGAAGGATATTTTCAGATTGCATGGATTTCCTAAGGCAATAATCTCTGTCAAAGATCCCAAGTTCACTTCCAAGTTTTGGAAGGGTCTGTTTGCATATTTGGGTACCAAGTTGAACTTCAGCACTTCCTACCATCCTCAAACTGATGGACAGACAAAGAAAGTGAATCAGGTGCTCGAATTGTGATGGGAAAACCATCCAAGTGGGAAGATTATTTACACTTGGTAGAATTTGCTTATAACAATGGACAAAAAGCATCGTTGGGAATGAACCCATATGAATCCTTGTATGGAAGAAGGTGTAGGACACCAGTGACTTGGGATAATCCAGTGAACAAAATTTTTCCTTGTCCATATTTGCTCAAGGAAATGGAGCAAGAGGTTGAAAATATCAAGCAAATCCTGAAAGCATCCCATGATAGATAGAGAAGCTATGCATATAAGCATAGAGTGTATAGAGAGTTCTGTGTTGGGGATCATGTTCACTTTAGAGTGAGGCTAAGGAAGAGTTCCTTGAAGCTTGGAAGTTGTGCCAAGTTGTCACCTAAATATTGTGGTCCTTTTTAAGTGCTTGAAAGAATAGGTCCAATTGCATATAGACTTGCATTTCCTGCTAGTACTAAATCTCATAATGTTTTCCATGTTTCTTTGCTTAAGAAATATGTACATGATCCTAACCATGTGATAAATTGGGATGTGATTCACATGGAACCCAAGGGAGAGTTCCAAACTGAGCCATTATGCATCCTCAACAGGAAGGTCACAGTTCTCCTGAATCGATCTGTTAGACAGGTAAAGGTGCAGTGGAAACACTACGGTCCAAATGAGGCTATATGGGAAATGGAGGATGCCATACAATTGGCACATCCATTTTTTTTCAGTTTCGTAAAGCATTGAGGATGGTGCTAATGAAGGAAGAGGGAAATGTAACAACCCAGTTTTGACCCCAATGGTATTGAAATTGTACATGATGTATAGATTGTATGTAAATCATGGCGAGGAGCTCAAGGCCAAGGCCCTTCCATTTATACGGTGTTTTTTGTATAGGTGATCAAGGATGATACCTATGGTTATAGTGCTGGTCATGAACAGTATATTTTGAGATATCATGTAAATATACAATTAAATAAAATACCACATCTAGCTATGCACGACAAAGTGAAAGAGATGGGGGCATAATTTCACAAAGAATAGGGAGGGGAGTTAGTCAAACTCTTGAGGCAATAGGGTGAGACCTGATGTCAATGGGTGGACCCATAAACCCTCATCTACCTTTTTGTCATATATTCTCAATCATTCAATTCTTCTAGAAGAGTGGTTGAGGCATTTAATGTCTTGGTAGAGAAAGGCATGGAATTCGGTTTCGTCACTGAGCTTTCCTGTACTCTGCAGTATAGGAAGCCGCCTTCTTTCTTCTAATGCAAGTAAGTACATGATGCATGTGAGTCCATATTTCCTTGAGTCAGGGGGAAGGTTTTGTTGTTCCTCAATGTTCATTGTTAATCATGCATGATCATTCATTCACGAGTGGTTCATGCTATCATTCTTCCCTATCCTGCAAATGCAACAAGATCTAGCATAGTATTGCTACATGCTTCTTCAAGTATTTTCCTTTGTCAAGACACTATTATTCTAAACTACAGTGTTATTATGAACTACCAAGTGGTATGAGATTGTGTTTCTCTTTGTTACAAAGTGAAGCCCAGTATTGTTGTGTCTCCCCGTGGTTTGTTGTGATGTGCACCCTGGTTTGGGTCTGAACTATATGCAAGACTTAGGAGTGGAAGAGATATCGAATGGGCTTGATAAACCTAGTGTAGAGAGGAACCTCATGAAAATATAAGTGTGGTTGGTGAATCTGCATTCCACACCCTGAAGAGCACTAGAAGGGAAGCCATATCTAGAGGGACTGTGTAGAAAAGAAGGGGATGCTTCCTTGTGTTGGGGTGTAGGTAATGTGGATTCCATGGCAGATAGATATTTTGAAGGTGTCCCTAGATATTGAATGAGCCACTAGCTTAGCCATTCTACCTTTCCACTTCCTTAGCATCCTATGAAACCCAAACATATATTGGCTTGGCTGACAACCTATGAAACCCAATTGTATATGGCTTGGTTGGGTAGCCTTTGAAACCCAATCAGACATTGTCGTGGAAGTGTCATGTTGTTCATTTTTCCATGTGTGTAATCCTTGGTTGGACATCCTGATAAACCCAACTAGATAGCTTGGTTGAATATCCTATGAAACCCAACAGTGAGATGGATTGGCTGAGTGCATGATAAACCCATATGTTGGCTTGGTTGGTCCTTATTGTAAATGTTGGCTTGATTGTATGCAGTGTGTGAAAACCAATTGTTAGTTGGCTTGGATGAATAGCCTATGAAACCCAGCAGTGAGATGGCCTGGCTGTGTGGCCTGTGAAGCCCATTTGGTTGGCTTGTTTTCCTTAGGAGCCTAATAAACCCAACTTTGTGCTTGCTTGGATGGATAATATCATAAACCCAACTAAAGGTTGGCTTGACTGTGTGTGATATGATCTGGTTGTGTGTGAGTCTATTGTTCCCTAGTTCCTTGTGGAAGTCATACCCAGCTTAGGGTGGAATTTGTGTTGAGAGATTAATAAACAAAACTAGCCTATAGTTGGGTGGAACATTGCATCGACATAGCTAGTTGTGGGACAACTTCATCTTCAAGATAAGTATTCTCTTTTAGTCTTATTTATGAAAATGCAGGAACATTTAACAACAATAAACTCTATTTAACCGAATATTTATACAGATGCAAATGCAAGAACATTTAACAACAATAAAATCTAACGAAATCATTAGCAAAAATTCATCATAATCAAGAATACTTATAAGCATACTTATAGCAGAATACTTATCAATTCTAATAAGAATACTTATGCTTAGAATATGAATATGCTTATACTTATAGTAGAATATTCTTATAAGTATTCTCATCTGTATATGCCTTGTATGTTTCAATGTATTCTGCTTATGATCATGGAAGATAAAATCCTGGTTATAGAGTCAGAAGGCATTTGACTTAAATGTTTCCGCACCTCAAAATCCACCTGTGGAGGGCGGAAGGTGAGAGGCAGAAGAAAAAAGTTCAAATAGAGAATAATGTTGGTTTTCTGCACTCTGGGATCCACCTACACAAGGAAGAATGTTGGTTTCCTTACCCCAGAATCCGCCTACGAAAGGTGGAAGTCAGAAGAAGAGCCGAAAATTCCAAGGCAAAAGTGTTTTTTCCGCACCCTAGAACCCGCTTACGGAAGGACGAAGGCGAGAGGTGGAAAATGGGAAAAAGGTTAATGTAAAAAGTTGGTTTTTTTATTCCCAAGTTCTGCACTAGAAGGAAGAAAGGCGGAATGTAGAAGGCAGAAATGTGGACAAAGGATTCCATCATTTGTTAGTTTTTTAATTCTTCCATTCAACATGGGAAGGCGGAAAGGCGGAAGGCTGAAGGCGGAATGTGGTTGAATAATTCCATCAAATGTCATGTTTTTTATTCTCAAGTTCCATGTTGCAAAAGGCAGAAGGGAGGAAGGAGGAAGGAAGAAAGTGGACAAGTAAAGGTATCAATATGTTATTTTTTTGTTTTCCAAATTTTGCGGTGCGGAAGGAGGAAAGCGAGTTGAATAAGTCCGTCACACATTTTGTTTCTGCTTCCCATATTCTGCAGCAGAAGGTGGAAAGGATAATGTGGAAAGTGGAGTGCGAAAAGGACTAGTTCAGTGTGAAAATGACCTTTCCAGTTACATAGTGTATCTATCAATGGAAGAACAAGTGTTATAGTGGTTTTTAAGCCTCAGGATGAATGTTAAAGGATGTTACATGACCCATGACTATGTTCTAAGTAGAGTTAAAGGGAAGAACAAAGGTTATTTAAGAAGATTTTAAATTATTCAGCATATCAGTCAAGTTTATGGGCATCGGGTTCATGACATCATGGGATATCAAAGTAGCATGTATGCTAAATTAAGGTATCAGAGCGTAGTTGAGGTTGTGTTTCTCCTCCAGGGAGGAAGGGGACGTGACACAGGTATATCAATTGTTGTTGTTGTTATGTCTTAAAATACATAAAATAGTGTATGTGGTGGATGGATAATTTAATTGAAAATTAGTTATTTAGTTAGTTATGAATTTCACATTTTCATTGGTTATGTTCAGGATTTTAATCTATTAGTGGTCTAACCCTAGCCATTTAGGAATAATTTCCTCAAATAGAAATGATGGCATACTCGGGAGGCACTCTTTGAGTTATCCTTGTAGGAAGTTTTCTCAATTTCCTCTGGTTTTAGTACAATTATAGTTAGTAAATTATTTGTTATTTCAATCTCTATCAAATAGCCCCCATAAACATGAAAAACTCAAAGTACTTGAATCATTTTTCCACATCATGTACCCTTCCCACAAGAGTTATCAATTTAGCACTTGTGGGTACATATGAGTTTCTTTCCTATTAGTTGTAAGTCCCAACAAACTTCATTGAGAACGTCATGGGTACACATGGGTTGTCCTTTAGGGGCCTGTGAAGGTTTTCCTTAAGGGGAAAGTTGTTGCCTGAGCATTTTTTCAGTGATTTTTCTTTACTTCCCTAGAACTGAGGAGTGTTCTTGGATACATGCTAGTTGATTTGGCTTCCAAGTTCCTTATTTTTCTTTCATTTCCATTGAATTGAAAAGCAAATTCATTTTCAATCTTGAATGTTTTAGGTGAATTGTTGGATTCTTTTAAAAATTGTATTATTAGTGATTAGTGCTTTGGTTTTCCATAATTAATTGGAAAAAGAAACATATATTTGTGTCATATAGGAATCTAGGAAATTGATATCTTTGTTCTTTTATTATCTAGAAATTGGTTGTAGAATGTAATTTTAGTGAGAGATTTAGTACAATTTGCTTCTTTGAATTGTGAATATCTTTATCAATATAGTGTTCTTATTTGTGTCAAAACATCATCATGTTTCTTATCCCATTCCTTGTCTTAAATAATCAACAACATTTAAAATGGATTGTTGGATTTCTTCTTCCCTTCAACCCAAGTTCAGTCCCTTCTTCTTAACACAACAAAGCCCAAGATATCGACCCAACAAAGCAAGGTTCAGTCGACAACACCTGTTGCGCAGATGTAGTCTCAACCGAGATATCTCCCTTATGGGTAACTTCTAGAATCATGGTTTTGCAGTTGGGTGGGGGATTTTCTATCCCTTGGTGACATGCCAAGGCACCTCACTAAGGCTAATGGGTGGGGTTTTGACACTTAATCTACATATCGAAGCTGTGACACGATTCTCCCTTGTGCAAGTATTATATCAACAACCCAATGCACCATAAGTACATTCACACATTCACAATAACAATGCAACATATATCAATACACTCTTTGTAAAAAAATACCTAGACATTCACTCATAATAACATATTTGCATGCATCTTAAACACATTCATCATTCATACATTCAACATAGTAGTTAACATGGAAACCCATCTGGAAAATACCACAAAGACACTCTTCATTTGACATGAGAAATGTATGCACCTTCTGTTTGCGCACTAAGTTCCAGACTCTATTCTAGATCTTCTTATTTATCTACACAAACTCTCTCTTCCTATCATGCTCTCTGATCTTCTCTTCTACTCCCTCCCTACTTGACTCTACTAATGATTCACACACAACCTAGATCGACTCAACTTATCCTACACTGTTGTGCACTCAGCTGCAGATTATTCAACCCTTTCCTACAACATTAACATATAACTCTACATACAGAAACTACCAGAACAAACCAAGGGCTACCTCTATGAGACTGACAGAGAGGAGAATTAACATAGAAGAAGCTAACAACAAAGAAGCTAACCCGCATACAGCTTGGATTCCTCGTTTTATAACCTCTTACATGTCGCTTTCATTCGACTTCATACAGTTAGCCAACAAGTTGTTTTTCCTATTCTAGCAACACATGTCAGTAGGCACTAATGGCCCAAATTACAAAGATGCATTCGTACGTGTGACTTCCACTGAATCTGGCCAACGTCGTCCCCATGATCTTCTTGAACTGTCTCTTTCTAGCCGTTATTCTCTACTGTCATTTTCCAAGTGTTATACCACAGCATGCCTTCTGGTACTATTATTTCATCACACCTTTCCTTGTCACGTTATTTCCTTCTATCGCACATCTTCCTTCTATTGCATATCTTCCTTCTATCACACATCTTTCTTCTGTCACACATCTCCCTTTTGCCATGCATATTCCTTCTGTTGCACGTCTTCCTTTTGTCACATATCTCCCTTCCGTTGCACATCTTCTTTTTTCATGGATTTCATAGTTTCCTCTTGAACTTCTTCTTTCCTTAATTCCTTCTTCTTTATATGCTTTTGTTGTGCCTAGTTTTCCTTATTTTTCTTCATCTACTCTTCCTTCCTTCTGTCACTGCCTCTATTGCAACTCCTTTCTCTTCTTCTTCCTTAGCTCTTCACATACTTAAGCAGAATTCTAAGTGAATTCTTCTTTTGTTTCCCTAGGCCCAACATTGATTATAACTAAAATGAACTAGACTTGTTTTCTTTGATAGAAAACATACTTTAGTATAGGTTTGATAGCCTTTCTTGGAGCATTAGAGAGTAAATTCTCTAAGGCCACATAAAAAAAAACTAGGAGTTTACTAGTCATGAGTAAAATCCATCACTAGCAAGCAATAATTGTCGAGAAAGCACACCATACATGTGTGTCAAGCATGAGGTCAAGTTGAGTAAGTCATTGATATTACCCACTCATTGCTTTCTTAGTTGTGTCATGTGTGTATGAGATCTTTAAGTGGAGTGAAAATTCCTTGGGGTAACATCATTTCTCTCTAGAGTTTTGGGATTAGGGCTCATTCTTGTATTCCTTTCCCATATACAAACACTTGGACCATGACTATTATGCCCAAATGGAAATTGCAAACTGGAAACCATAATTTCCTCTCCTAGGTTTTTCAACAAGGTGACTACAAGTGGGAAATGCTTGTGGTACCTAATACATATGCATAACATCCAACTCATCTCCCTTGGAGGGCATTCATTTTCAAAAGGGTACTTGCACCTTAGGTGATTGTTATAAGATAGTTATGTAAATTTCTCTCATTCCTTCATTGCTTGGAATTAGACCCTAATAATCTAAGGCTGACTTCTGTAAAGTCTTCTTGATCTTCTCTTCACTAATTTGATATTTGGGGCCTCATAACCTCAAACTAGTATTTCAAAGAATTGCTTGGCTATTGAAATCTCTTAGGAGTTTTTGTAGTGCAATGTTCATTTGAGGTAGTCTAACTATGTTATGTTTGTTTGAGATGATTAGTTCAAGGTGGTTGAGCAACCGCTTTGTCTTTCTTGAAGGACCATAGTTGTTTCCCTAGAAAGCGCAAAGTTTTCCTTTAACTAGGTATAGACTCAATCCCAACACAGCTACCAATGTGTTGGGAGAAGATAGTTGAAAAATTATAATCAATCATGAAAGAGAAGTTCAACTAGAAGAAGATCAAGGCCCTGAAGGGAAAAACAATCAAAGGGATTCAAAAGTGTTAGTTTTTCATCATATAAGCTATCATTATGATCTTAGGATATTTTCACTGAGAGAATAACAAGCACAGCAATAAAACATAAGCACGTCACAAGAGACAAGAGACACAAAGAGTTTTTTATCGAGGAAACCATAAATTGAGAAAACCCCGAAACTTCCTCAAGATAGAATCACCACAAGATGTAATACCCAAGAACAGTAAGATGCACCCCCGACAGCAGTAGTCTTCTTCTTCTGTCTAGTCCCAATATTTCCTTCCTCACTAATGCGCCTCACTTGAGTGAGTGAGTGATGTGTAGTACAAGCGATAAATAGAGAGACTCTCACTCTCTATTTATATTCTTCCGTTCACCTGAAGTGCACTAAATCATGTCGGCCCAACTAATAATTACTTACTAGAGCCTACACCTTAATTAGTGTATAATAACCCTAGTGCCCCAAAACTGTGGGGACTTTAACAATGACTTGACAAGACTTGTTTACATTATTAATCCTCCCGATCGGAACATCGGGGCATGACAACATGACTCAAATACATAATAGAAACATCCCAAAATAAACATCGGGTTACAATAGATAAGAAATACAAGTGAATACATTCCAAAGTTACAATTACATCAACACTCCCTCTTGACTAGGAAGGTATTCTCTTGACACAATTTTCAACGCTGGTCTTCTTCTCTGTATCAACTAGATCATCTTTGCCTTCAAGTCATCTTCATCTTCAAGTCATCTTCATCTTCGGATCTAGATCATCTCTCGATATGGATCGTCATAGAACATCATCACTGGATCTGGATCATCACTGGATCTAGATCATCATCACTGGACTGGATTTGGATCATCACTTGATCTAGATCTGGATCCGGATCATCTCTGTTGGATCTGGATCATCACTTGATCTGGATCTCTCGGAGTCATCATAACTGGATCTGGATCATAGCTCAATCTGGATCATCTCTGGTCATCATCATGTGTGTACTATCTTACCATAGGAAGTTCTACAGAGCCAGCCCTTTTTCATGCTGGTTGTAGGCCTAGCCACCAGGTAGGTCTTCGCCTAGCACTTATATCTGACCTGCTCATCAAAAAGGCATGCCCAGCACTCACATCTAATCATGTAGTAAACTACAATCACATCAGAAATGCCCAGCACTCACATTCACCAGCATGGTAGGCACATCAACTACCATCTGTGAAATGGCTCTGCACTTACATCCATCCAGACAAGAACACATCCTATCACAGTGATGGAAGGACTTGCACTCACATCTGACTTGGTAGGAACTGAATCCTACACCCTCGTCAGAATGGCCCCCAGTCCCTAACTGAGCTACCTGGTAATGGACCAGGTGCCTCCACTCTCCCTGAGAGTGGTAGTTTCCCTTACATCTATCCTACTCGATAGAATGGCGTGCACTCACATATGACCTGGTAGGAACTGAATCCTACACCCTCATCAGAATGGCCCCCAGTCCCTGACTGAGCTACCTGGTAACTGATCAAGTGCCTCCACTCTCCCTGAGAGTGGCAGTTGCCCTTACATCCAACCTGGTCATCGAAATGGCCAACACTCACATCTGACATGGAAGGAACTAAATCCTTTAGCCATGAACAGAATGGTTCAGCCCTTACATCTGACCATGGAAGGAACCAATCCTCTCACCATGTCAGAATGGCTCTCTCAATCCCGGACTGAGTGTTCCTGGTAACTGACCAGGTACCTCCATTCCCAGAATGGCAATCAGAACTCATATCTAACGTGGAAGGAACCAAATCCTCTCACCATGATAGAATGGCTCAGCCCTTACATCTGACCTACTCGTCAGAATGGCTTTGAATCCTTAGCACTTATATTTGACATGGAAGGAACTGAATCCTCTCACCATGACAGAATGGCTCAGCCCTTACATCTGACTTGCTCGTCGGAATGGATTTGGGACACATCACTTTCCCTTGGAGGAAACCTCGATCTAGAGAACACCAAGCTTCTCCCTGAAGTACTCGAACTTCACTCTGGCTAATGGCTTTGTCAACACATCAGCTATCTGTTCCTCCGTCGCAACATACTGGAGCTTCACTGCTCCCCTCTGCACCATATCCCTGATATAGTGATACTTGATCTCGATATGCTTTGACTTGTCATGGAACACTGGATTCTCTAACAACTTTACTCAACTCTGGTTGTCACAATGTATACAAGTAGCATCCAACTAGAGAACAAATATATCAGACAGTAGCTTCCGCAGCCATACCGCCTCACAACTAGCTGAACAAGCTGCGACATAATCTGCTTCAGCTATACTCAGTGCCACACAGGATTGCTTCCTGCTAAACCAAGAGATCACTCCTAATCCCATACTGAAGCAACATCCTGAAGTACTCTTCCTGTCGATGGAACTGCCTTCCCAATCTGAATCAATATAACCCTCCAGGTTAATCTTTTGATTCGCATCGTACTTGATCCCATAATCAACTGTACCCTTCAGGTACCTCAGAACATGCTTTGCAGCATTCAAGTGAACACTACTCGGATCTGTCAAGTACTGGCTCAAGGTGTTCACAGCAAAGCAAATGTCTAGTCTCATGTTCGTCAGATACATCAATGACCCAATCATCTGACGATACATCGTAGCATCAATTGTCTCTGATGAAGCATCACTCAATAGCTTCAGGTTCGATGCCATGGGTGTGGCCATAGCCTTACAATCCATCATCCCAAACCTCTTCAGAATCTCTACTGCATACTTCCCTTGTCCAAGGAAGATTCCATCTGTACTCTGCCACACCTCCATGCCTAGAACAATAGTGCATCGACACATAACAGGAACATCACTGGTCTTCCGCCTTCAACCTTGAAGCAAAGGTTGGAATCCACTTTACTTTCAGTAAATCCTAGAGTCATCAGTAATCTGCCCATCCTGTCGTACCATGTCGAACCTTAGATCTTCTGTAGTCACTCCCTCTGAAGCGAAGCATCATGTTCCCTCTGTCTTCTATGCTCTATGCACTGAAAACATTCTGTACCGGAGTGACAAGTAGCTTCCTATGCTACTATAATTCTTTGTATCCATCTAGTGTATAGAATTTCATCTTCAACCTTGTAGCAAAGGTTAAGATATTCATCAATCTCATCATGTATGTGTTTCTATTCTTACTGGTTGCAAATTTCTCTTCATAGTCTATGCCTTCTTTTCGTGAGAAGCTTCGTGCTATGAATCTTGCTTTGTATCCCACGATGTTTCCATCTACTGCATGATGGAACTACGAACTTCTCTTCAGGTCTCGATACTACATCCTAAACATCATTCTTCTTGAACTAGTCTTCCCTTTCTTCTTGGTGGCTGGAAGGTTCTGCATCAATGATGTCACTGCACTCATCATATTATTCTTTGTCTTTGAACTATTGTCACTTGTTCTTCAGAACAAGTCTTCATTCTTCTTTGCTTGTAGGTGATTCTGTATGCGATCTTTCCTACAAGTCAAAATGTATTTCTATGGTTAGAACCATTTCATAAGGAATATTTATACTGGCAAGTATTTATGCATAAATATATGATCATGCAACTACTTTAGCCAATACAACATTCATCCATATCTCACTGAAACTTTCTAGATGCCTTCCTTCTCTACCAAGACAACATTGAGATTGTGCACTAATCCAATATGTCAGCAAAGAGGTTTCATTCTAGATAAGTAGCAATGGAGAGTTGTATAGCACCATGAGCTACTTACCCATCACATGCATATTAGTAGTATACTGTCATTAATGCAAACATTCTATCATGCATAATACATTAATTGAATATAAACAAATGCATAACAAGACAATGAAATGACAATTGAATACTTATCTTTATTTGTTTCGTGGGTATACTCCTTCTTGAGTCTTCAGCTTCATCGTCTTTTTCATTCATGATAGCATCGTTTCTTATCCAAATGCTAAGGTGGGTAAGATATTCTTCAAGAGTTGAGTTCATCATATTCCCCATTGCTTGAGGTATCTTCTTTGAGAGCTTTATCTTCATTTGCTTCCATCTTCTCTTCTCTTCTTATGAGTCGAACTTCTTCTTATTCCCAGAGTCTGCTGAAAGTAATCACTTCCTTCTGGAACACATTCCTTGAATGAATGAATTCCACGATCCTGGGAGGCCATTCAAGGTGGCCATCACCACTTCTACATTCTTCACCTTTTCTTTTATCGCTAAAATTTGTTCTTTGATTTGAGAGACTCTTATGACTGCATGGTCTCTGCATTCTGGATCTTCACATTCTTCAACTGGTTTCTTAAGGTCATGTTCTGATTTCTGTTCTTCCCTTCAAATAGCTTAGTCAAGGAATCAAACATCATCGGTGTCTTTAAGGAAGACACTTGTGGTACAAGTTGATCCGTGACTAAATCAACAATGATCTTCTTGGCCTTGACCAAGTTCTTCTTATGTAAGGCTTCTAGCTTCATCTCCCTCTGAAACTGGAACCTCTATACTCATGTAGGTGTCCAATTCATTTTCTTCAGAGAGATCGTATACTTCCATTCTTGGAAGTTTCCCACTTCACCAAGCTTATTATCTAGCTGATGTGATAGATCACTTTTAAATGAGAACCTCAAATGAAAATAGCAAAGGATTAGATCTTACCGATTTGAGGTGTCCGTCCTGGTTCCGGAGCTGGCTAATCTAGAGTTTGTCACAGAAACCCTATTTTTCAAAAATTGGAATTTTTAGATCTGATTGGATAGAAAGATAGATCTCTTCAAATGGATTTTTCCAATGTACTCCTTTTCTGAAAACAGTGGAGGGAAGTTCCCTGGAACAGGAAGCCCTAATTTTCCAATTTCTTCTGCAGAAATGCCTTTTATTGTTTCTGTGATATATCCAAAATTACTGCTCCTCTATGTCTGAAATTTCTCATTGAGGTAACCTCACATGTACCTGATCCAACATCATAGGTTTCATCAGAATTGGTTTCACCATTTTGGATTTATGATCCTTTTACCAAGGTGACCTGTTACAAGACTGTTCAGAATAGAGAGGTTGTACGGAATTCCACGTGTCACTGGTTGATCTTCTGAGTCTAATATTCGGACCACCGAAAGTAAAGTTCGTGCCCTTTCTGGAACATCTTTAGGAATTTCATTTGGACGTCTGTAGCCCAAGATATTGCAATTCTCCCCAAGTGTCCTGTTTATGGATGATTTATGGAAGAGGCTGGAACTCTAACTTTGAGGGATCATATCTCCAAGAATATAGCGAATCTGAGGCTGATTTTTGGACACCGTGTTCATCAAGATTTTATCTTCGGCCCTTGCAATTTTCAGCTTCTGAGACTTCACCAACCTTGGAATATATCGACTGTACCAAAACTTATCAGTTTTAGTATTTAGGGTTTTTCAAGCTCGGGGTCAAACTAGGGTTTGACTTTCCCGGAGTTTCACCCAACCAAATTTCTTGATCCAGGTCTCTAAATTTCGGTTTTGATGAGGAGAAAAATCCTATGCTGTCTCACTCAAAAATTCCTCTTCTATAGAAATCCCTAATTTCCGCATCGAAAACTGAAAAATGCTCGGAATCGAATTCTGCTTCGACAGAAAGATGTGCCCTTCAATGGAGAATCATCCTAGCATACTTTTGCTGATAGATTGTGGAGAGAGACCCAAAAAGTAAGAAGCACTAGCTTCTGTAGCTGCACAATGTCTTCTTCTCAGGTTAGCTCTGATCCCATGTTAGTTTTTTATCATATAAGCTAGCATTATGATCTTAGGATCTTTTCACTGAGAGAATAACAAGCACAGCAATAAAACATAAGTACATCACAAGAGACAAGAGACACAAAGAGTTTTTGATCGGGGAAACCATAAATTGAGAAAACCCCGCAACTTCCTCAAGATAGAATCACCACAAGATGTAAGACCCAAGAACAGTAAGATGCACTCCCGACAGCAGTAGTCTTCTTCTTCTGTCTAGTCCCAGTATTTCCTTCCTCACTAATGTGCCTCACTTCAGTGGGTGAGTGATGTGTAGTACAAGCGATAAATAGAGAGACTCTCACTCTCTATTTATATTCTTCCGTTCACTTGAAGTGCACTAAATCATGTCGGCCCAACTAACAATTACTTACTAGAGCCTACACCTTAATTAGTGTATAATAACCCTAGTGCCCCAAAACTGTGGGGACTTTAACAATGACTTGACAAGACTTGTTTACATTATTAATCCTCCCGATCGGAACATCGGGGCATGACAACATGACTCAAATACATAATAGAAACATCCCGGAATAAACATCGGGTTACAATAGATAAAAAATACAAGTGAATACATTCCGAAGTTACAATTACATCAACAAAAAGGACCTAAAAAGACTTCTACCCCTCATCCTAGGGAGGATTTCAAGCCTTCTAAAATTGAACATATCCATGTGCCATCAACAAATAATTTCAATCATCCTCTAACTAAGCCTCACGTCTAAATCCTCTAAATCAATCATGAAAGAGAAGTTCAACTAGAAGAATATCAAGGCCCTAAAGGGAAAAACAATCAAAGGGATTCAAAAGGACCTAAAAAGACTTCTACCCCTCATCCTAGGGAGGAATTCAAGCCTTCTAAAATTGAACATATCCATGTGCCATCAACAAATAATTTCAATCCTCCTCTAACTAAGCCTCACGTCTAAATCCTCTAAATCAATGGAATCAATATGAGTAAGTACAGTATTTGTTGACAAAACCTATATTCCCTCACGTCTAAATCCTCTAAATCAATGGAATCAATATGAGTACTATTACAAGTACATTTTTGGTTGACAAAACCTATATTCCCTCGACTAATGTCCCTCTTGGGGAATAATCTAAATCCTTATCATTATTCAAATATTATTCAATGATAGGAAACTCAGTGTAAAAACGGTTAGTGCTTTATAACCTCATACGATCAATGGTTAATGTTTTGCAACCTTTATAACCTAATGCTTTAATGGTTAATGGTTAATATTGTATAACCCATGAGGATGACAATACTAGTAAAACAAACAACATAAACTATAACGTATCATTGAAAAAAACGCATACAACCAAAAGTTTTTATCAGTTCTTTTGTCATTATTCAACAATAAAAGTTTTTAGCAATATTTTGAAACAATAAGAAATCCTAGTCATCATTCAATAATGAGTAAAGATTAGAATAGGAGCACTAGTTTCGTAGTATCACCGTAGCTTTGACATTTGCGGCAAGTTAGTTGTAAGATCTCAATCATGTAGATAACTCGGGCACCATAGCTTTGAAATTTGTCACACATTTTGCTTTTCAGTTAAATCCCATGTTTGTTGTAGAATTTTGAGTAATATACGCAACTTCTCTCGATCATTATGAATTTGTCCTCTTATCCTATCTGGAATATATATAAAATTATCAATAATTATTATGTTTAATTATTATTCGGTTTTTATTAAAGTTGAATGTAAACTTTGTTATATGCTTATATGATTGTTAAAAGTTAATACTATATATATTATGAATGTTAGCTTTTTAACATATTTCTTTATATTTAAGGAAAGCAAAGTTTTAATAAATATAAATAATACATAACGTTTTAAACTCAAACTCGTATATGTGTGGGTCTGCACTTGCACAGTGCAGCTTGAGATACTTTTATAACATCACGTCATAGTTACAGAATCCACTTGAGGTATATTCAAAGTAGTTCTTAAGACATTATTTCTATTTTCTCCTCCTTTTTCATAAAAATAATGATAATAATTAAATGTTAAAAGGCATTGTTTCTTTGCTAAACATATAGATTCATGTGCAAAGTTTATGTTTATTTTTGCCATTATTTATATGACTATAATATGCCATATTAAACAATTAAATACACTATGTTTCAAACCTTGATATAGTTTTTACAACTACAAAATAATAAATAATTGAATATTATATTTAAGATTTTAAAATAGTTTTTACAAGATTACATCTTTATTCAAATTTTATCATGTTTCTTCATAATCTATTTTTAATTATTTTAAAATCAACACATAACAATGGTTAAAGCATTTGGACCCTTTATAATTTTAAAGAGCTTAAGTACTAAAATGGAGTTACATAACTATATTTAGTTGAATAACATATGTTTATAGTCCCTCTGTTCATTTAGGGGAAATAAAACATCCACCAAATGAGTTGAGTGGGATTTTATTAGGTTCAAACCTAATTTGATATCTTAAATATGCAGTTCTTCTATTTCGAGTGCCACCATTATACTCTTTCAAATTATTAGTGTGAAGTTGAGAGTGTGAAAATGTTGTCCTCCAAAAAGACCTCTTACCCAAATTTTATGTTGTCAACATTTTCCCTTGATTAGGTCTCTATTCTCTTGAAATTCCCCATACATCCATTTCACCATCAAAAGGGGGATTTTATGTCATGTCACTATAGTTTTAGCCATGATCATATAGAGGGAACTTTGTTGATCTGAAACGGAGCTTATTAAAACATTATAAACAAAATTGAATTTTGGAAAAATTAATATTAGCCTTGAGCTAGAAGACGAAGGGCCAAAAGGCCTCAAGAAGGTGAAACAAATCACCTTGATGGTTGGCATTCCAGGAAGCTCTATTAAAGAGTGTTGGATTGATGAAGAATGGGAATCGAACTAGAGAGAGAATTGAAACTTGGAAAGAACAAGGGCATTGGCATATAAGAGGGATTGAAGAAGCAGTCTGCTTAAAGATTGATGAACGAAGGAGTACTGTTCCTATTCACACATGAGAAAAAGATTGTCGGAGCCATGACTTCTCCAATATTGTTAGTGAGTAACAATGCATGAAAATATCATCTTAGAATGCATAGCTCACCCTTGTAATAATTTCGGAGAAATTATTGATCCCCATGAATGTTGGTTTTCCTAATTGTGTTTCCAGGGTAAAAACATATGTATTTGAATGTTGTGTGAATCTAATTTTCTGCATGCATTCTTGTTATCTCCCATTTAAAATTATTGTTTCATTGTTGTGAAAATCAAGCTACAACAATAGTTTATTCACCCATTTAACATTGATTGTAATTGGCGGAATGCACTAGTAGTTCATTATTTCACCACAATCTACAACAAATCCCATGATTGCTTGTTTGTTGGGTTGTTTAATTAAATCTACAACACAACTCTTAGTCAGGTGATCATTGGTGTAATGAATTCCTCATCACTTTCAAAAACCAAAGAAGCGATGTAGCATGACTCCACAAACAGAGTTCAAATGATGCCAAATAGATGTTGTGTTGAGTAGTTAAGTACATCAATGGTTGATGATCCTCTTGGGTAGTTTTGAATCTGAGTGCGATCAACCGGCATATGAGATTGTCATTAACTAACAATTGGGTGAATTTAAATGTCTTTGTGGCATTTTCTATCACTATTGAGCGGATTTAATTGTTCCTAGGGCTTTTTTTTATCATTGTTGGGCATGAAATTTATTTAAAATGGAAGTACTTTGATTCATGGGTCATATATCTAAATGGAATCATAGGCATTTGAATAATAACTAGATTGTTGAGTCGGCACACCTCTAGAGTAGAATTTCCTTTCAATTGGAAAGAGATTTTTTTTTAAATTTCTAACTCTTGCTTTTGGATTTGTTAGAAAATAGAGAATTCCATTCATGCACAAAGGTTTAATCTTAGTAATGAATAATCATTGTTGAGGATGGAGAAAGAGACAAAATTTTCATAGAGATATGTATTGCTAAGACTAACATGCTATGAACCTACAGTTTACATATCGTTTGCAAATCCCAAGAGAAAAACCATGTAAAAAAATGTTCCTAATCTTTCATGAATAGACAAGATATGGTTAAAGGCCTAATAGTTCAAGTGTCGATGGATTCTAGACTATAGATCATCTAAGGCCCCAGGAAAATCAATGGAAAATATCTTGGTGTGATTCAAATCTTAAAGAATATTGATGACCAATATTTTCCCCATGAAAATAAAATTAATGGCCCATATTCCATCATAGAGGTTAGTTATTTCAATAGTCCAAGAAATTTGAAGTGCCATATGTTAGAAAACAAGATCACAAAGCAATAACAATAAACAATAAACAAGATGCAAATATTAAAACACATTACAGGAGAGACACAGATATAACATTGTTCACCCAAAATGGGCTACGTACACAAAGAAATTGCTAGTCCTTTATTATTATACCGTCGAGAAAAATGAAAGGATACAACCTACAAAAACCACGCTGCAATTCCTCTTCACTCTCTCACAGACTCTCTCTCACAATCACAAATATCTCTTTTGCAATGCTATAATACCATACACAGTCGTATTAAAATGCCTTTCCTTTATGAATGGAATACGATCAGAAAATATTATAGGATTCCCAAAACCATGGGCCCGTAAATGACCCATTATTGACCAAGTTGTGACTATGAAATTACAACATTTTACAATGCCTCTTTTCCTAAATTTTTGTTGTGGGGGCACCGCCCCCCATGGACCCCCCTGATGACTACGGTGGGGAGGGGGGAAACCCCTCCACACCCCCCTATTAGGTGCAGAGATCCAAACAAGAATAAAATAGCATCTCTAAATTAGGAAGATCAAGCTCAACAAATAACAACTACGGTGGGGAGGGTGGAAACCCCTCCACACCCCCCTATTAGGTGCAGAGATCCAAACAAGAATAAAATAGCATCTCTAAATTAGGAAGATCAAGCTCAACAAATAACAATCTCCCACTTGGATAATAATCATAACAACTCCACCGTTGTTTCACTCGTTGGAATATGCTCTGAAACTTGAACTTGGAAAATTTCTCATCTTCACCTTCATGCTTGAAGTCCAACATAAACCAAAGTAGGAGCTTAGTTTTTCTCGGGTTACTACCCTTGTCAACATGTCTGTACGATTCTGGATAGTATGTATCTTTTTCAACTTTAACAGTTCATCTTCCATAAGTCTTATGAAATGGTACTTGAGCTTTATATGTTTAGTCTTAAAATGGAAGGATGAGTTATTTGCAATATGAATGGAAATTTAGATATCACTATACAACTTACTATTCTTCTTCTTTTTACCCAATTTCTCCATAAACCTCTACAACCAAATCACCTCTTTACCAGTCTCTGTAGAAGCAACATACTCTATTTCCACTAGTACAAAATGAGAAATTAATGACTAAAAAAATGACTAAAATCTGGCTATAAACGACTTTTTTGAGTCGGTGACTAATAGTAGCTAATTTACACTATCTTATAGCTTAACTAACTCAGTCATATTTAACTTAGTCATTAATAGGTTGACTTATTAGTCATTGATTTAGGCATTGGTTTAGTCATTGATAGTCAATGATTTAGTCATTGATTTAGTCACAGATTTAGTCACGGATTTAGTCACTGATTGCAACAATTAATGACCAAATATATGACTAAATAAACTAGCAGATCATAACATATTAATGACTAAGATAAATACGACTAAACATTATTCGCACTATAAGATACGGGAAATTAGCTACTAATAGTCATATATATGTGAATTTAGTCATTTTCATAGTCACAAGTTTATGATAGGGAACGGAGGAATCGAACCACCAACCTCCTTCCTATAATTAGGAAAGTGCTCTACCATTGAGCTAGTACCCTTTAAGAAGTTGTTATTTCTTGATAATGATGGTATTCAAACAAATTTTGCATCATTCAAGCATACAAAACAATGATTATCAAGTAACTATAGATCCATAATGGCTTACCCTGTACTAGTCCTTCAAGTCCTTTTTGCAATTAATAAATTCATTTCAAAGACTTGAAGAACTATTACAAGGTAAGCCATTATGTATCTATAGTAATTTTATAATCATTATTTTGTATTCTTAAATGATGAAAAATGCAAAAATCCCAGAAACTAATAGGAATGACAAGCACGCATCCAATGTTAAACTATCTACTGAGTCATCTAGAGTCATGCCAAGATATCTGAATTTGACTTAAAATTCACAAGTAACTTGAAGATAGTGGTGGATGACATCATGGAAAGGAAAATTTCAATTTATATAGAAGAAAAGGATGAGAAAATGGAGCAACTCGTCACCCAAAATGTATATAGAATAGTGAAAAGAAATATACAACTAAATCCATTTCACATCAAGAAGAATGGGAATTAACTCTAAGTACTCTTAGTCACTAGATAAATGGAAACAAAATGAGATGAAATATTAGCAACAATACCTTCGAGTTTGATTGCTGACAAGAAGTATGAATACTTATGTGATCATTTTATTCATAGCTGACTTAAACTTCCTTTAACCTGCAATCAAGGAAATAAACCATGCTCAGATTGATATATAAATAAAATAAAATAAAAGTTAAAGATAGAATATGCCAATCCCACTATCATTTAACCCTCAAAAGAGAACTAGCAAATCTCCCACCAATGTTCAACTTTGTCTGAAATTCCCACTTGAAAGGCCACTGTTTAAACAAAACAAAAAGAAATTGAAAACATGAAAGTAGTAATTTACTCTACATATCTATTGGATGCAGAGTCCCATAGTTGTATAACAAAATTAGTCAAGCACGTGAAATAAAATTATAAATGAACAAAAAGAAGAAAGAAATGTGGTTTAGACATTCCTTTGTATACTCGGATATATATTATGATCATACTTTGGATCATCATGCTACACCTACACGGAAGGATGGACACGAAAGGATGGACAAGAAATTTACACTTAAGTAGCTACTGCATTTAAAAAATAAATAAATGCACCTAATCTAGCTCCCTCAAGATAGAGATCACCTTTCCCTTTTACCACTCTCCTATTATGGAGAAAAAAAGTTGCATCTCTATCATATTTGATTTTGTATGAAATTTGTTGCAGCAACAGAAAAAGAGGAAACCCCATGTCTATGGTCAAACCACTACTCATTTATAAAGCATAAAAACAAGCTCAATTAAAGATTCTTTCCCAATATATAATATATTTCTCTTCACAAAAATGGAACCCCTCATTCATAATCATAACAGTAGAGTATAAATAACCAAGTCTTAGCACAATAGATGGTCAATCATACTCTATCTTTTTATGCAATGCTCATGGTAGGTATAGAGAAATTCTCCATAGTGTGTAACTTATGTTAGAAACTAAATATTTTTTACAAAATAATGTCTAGAATTAAAGAAGTTTGAAATATAAAGTAGAGAGCATTCCCAGTCCAATATTTGAGAGAGCATTCTCAAATATTAACCCTGCGAATCAGTTTTATATGGAAGTGAAACAACCACTTGCTCATGCTAACCAATGACCATGAAAAACATGAAACTTTCTATAATAAAAATTAGTATTAGAACATGGAGGAAAGAAGTTTCTTGAACCAATTCAACATGAAATGTTTGAAAAATCAAAGACTCAAGTCCCAAGTCTTAGTTTCATGCAAATCACTCCTACATAAAAGAGAAACGAGAATTGGTTCATAGTAAAGGAAAACGGAGGTTTGGTTCTGAGAATTATCTTAACTCGGGGCATTCACCATTTTAAGATATACAACATTCATTCATAATTGTTTATAATTCAAATGCATTTACGATGGATATTTAATTCAAACTTAGTCATCACACTATATATCACCTCGTCAAAAATATCTATTACACGCACAACCTTTTCCATTTTTATTATTTTGAAGTTGATGATATTGATTTTCAAGCACTAAGATGTGGTTGCATGAAATGAATATGTTGACATACATTTTCAACTCATGAGAATTCAACCAATATCCATTCACATTTTCCTTCGAGAATATTCACAACTTCAATAAAAATCACCCTAGGTGGCAATGCCCCCAATGGTTCAATGGTAACTGGAAAACAAAATGCACAACACAAAAAAATAAAATATTTGAGAAGTATAAAGATTTAAAAGTATAAATGGAGTGAATAAGTCAAATAAAAATAATAATATTTACAAAATCCCAGGTAACGATGCTTACATATAAAGTGCTCCTTCACAGGATGTAACTTTACTCGCCTATCCCAACCATCCCCACGAATGCATTCACGGCATAATGTACAGTCTCTTGGACGAATAATCTTTGCCTTATTTTTCTATGTTTAGAATATAAGCAAATTTTATGTTGTTAATGCAAATTAGGAGCCACAAAACAATTCATACCACCAAGAAGCAAAATAATATGTATTTTCTGAACTACGAAAAAATGAGATAAATGTATTTCATTTAATAAAAGGCCCACCTCCACCAAAATATTCAATGTCAAAGACTTCCATAGGACACTTTTGAACAAGCTCTTCTGCAAGGAAATCCTCAACCTCTTCCAGCAAAACAACCTGAAAATATAATTATAGCTTGTCTGTAACACTACCTTATGGAATTGGAGTATATTGATTCACAAAGTTCTTAACAATGTTATCTAACTTTTCTTATATAAAATCTATTAGAATCTGAGATTTATTACCTCGAGAAGCATTCTATATCATGAAATTGCAACAGGTGACCATTTGGCATGAAACGAACATCAAACTTATGTACGATCCCTGCATGGCTATTGAGATATTTAGAAAATTACAAATAAAAATCAACATCCTATAATTTAAAATGGAAATCGACATCAAAATTTTACCAAAGTTTTATTAGAAATAATAAATCAGTATCATGCTTCTTCGTAGAAAGAAAAAAATACAATATCAGTTTTTTCAGTTAGTCAAATTGTAGATTATGAAAAAAAAACATCAAATTTTTCATCAGTCAACATCGAGAGTGCAGAAAAACAAATGACATTTAGGACATGACGTATCTGCATGTTTTCTTCCTTTCAAATTCCAGATGTATTGCATATTTTTCTCCACCATTCATTTTTAAAGAATTTACAATAGAGTGGCGAGGATAAGATTCAAGTAGTAAGAAGGGGATGAGCTCTTTGAGCTTTGAGTCAAAGTTGAAATCTTTGAAGAATTTGATAGGGATGGATTTGGCCTGTCGATGCTTGTATAAATTTAGGTTGTCTTCAATGACAATTACTCTACTTAGATCCCTTACTCATATAAACCAAGAAGTTTCACATTCTTGTTTACAAATTACAGTAGTGATACTAAAACAAATTGCACAAAATGAAAAAAATACCTATGGGGAAATAGAATGCAGATGCCTACAGGAAATGATTGCAAGAATGAGCAAACCAGTTTGGGCCAACAAACTAGCTGAAATGAAGCCTTCTCTCTCTGCCTCTCATGTAGACTGAATCTGTGGATACAGGGTGGGTTAAGGGTTTTAAGGTGTTGAGTTTGAGCATTGAATATGATGGGATCCACCATATATAGAGATGGGGGTGCCATAAACCTTGAGCCTCCTGCCATGGGTATGCATCTACATGCTTAGACTGAACGATCGTGAACCATGCATGGGATGGTATTCGTTATCTATAGACAATATGGTATGCCATGGATGGTTCCTCCATGATCTGTTTTTCGTCAGCATGCAATATTCTGCGGGTGGAGTATCCCATCCCCCTATGGATCCACTGACATATGGGTAAGCTAAGGCCCCACAGAAGGAGTCCTAATGACTCTGATGTGGGGTGCTTATTGCTTGATGTTGATGATTGAATATTACAATTCATGCATGCTCTATTTTCTAGACTCACGGCTCAAGGATTCATGATGGTTAGTGTTCAATCATTTAAGTCGACATCTCATTTGTACACTCAGCCAGTGTGCAGGCATCCAAGTCCACACCTCCTTTCTACACATGGCAAGTGTGTAATGTTCAATATTCAATAACATTGATTAGATTTTTTTCTTCGCGGATGATGTAATGAAGCTTAATTTGAATCAATTGAGAGGCGTTGAGTGATATTTTGGGGAAAGGGTGGGCGATGGGGAAGTTGTAGCTAACAATTTTCTATACCAAATGAGATTGGAAACAAAACCCAACATCATTGAAGATGTGGTTATAAATAATTCTAACTAATACAGTGATTCACCTTAGGGTTTTCTACTATTTCTTGTGATCTACAGCTACATGTGAGGGAATCTCATATCGACATAGAGGAAAAAACTTTCTCTGACCAAGCCACTCGAGGATGCATTCATGGGTGATCCTTCAAATCTTGGAGAGTTATTTCTAATGTGGGATATTGGATTTGACTGATAGTGGCTCCAATGGAATAGGTGTGATTCATCTTACTGTTTTCATTTTTATAATAAAAATTAATAAAAAAATAAGTACTTAAATGCATATTTACAACTACTCTCTCTCTATATATGATAACAAATGATAATAACAAATAAAATTATAAAGTTAAATGATAGATATACATGATCAATATAGTTTTATGAAATGGTATTACTTTGATTTGTAAATGGTAAAACAGTATGTGAGGCTTTTACTTATAGAGATGTGGTTTTCACCTTAGGGTTTTCTACTATTGTTGGTAATCTTCATCTACATCTGATGGAAGCTCATATCGACATAGTGGATAAAAATTTCTTTGACCAAGAAACTTCAGGATGAATTCACTATGATAAAAATGATTGCACGGTAATGTTTTGGATTCATCATATATATCTATCGGGTCTATGAAGATACAGAAAAATCCAACTCCATTGTTGAGGCAGATTATGTGTGTCGACCGACTTTCTACTGCAGATTTGGATACGGGAGGAGGGCCTCTGCTAAAAACATCATCATCACCCTCAAAAATCATTTCATGATCATGTTCTATAATCAAATCAAACTCATAGTCCTCCTCATGATAATCACTTCCATCAAAAATATTAACGACGTCATGTTCTTCTGCATTCGAGTTAAACAAATAGTCTCTAGCCTCTATGTTAATAGCAAGAAAAAGGGATCAGTTAAATGATTCAGTGATTCAACTATCACAAATCCATTCACCTGATTATGAACAGTTAAGATTATAATGAAGATTGAAGGAGACACAATACGACTCAATGGAATTGTGTAATGTCTAGTAGTTAATAGGCTAGTGGAGACTAGATCCATTTAAGTCAAAAATAATGTCTCTATGCTGGAAGGTCTTTGATCTGTTGCTTCAGCATGCAACATTGTTACCACAATGAAATATTTAAGAAGATACATGGATATTAACATATCTAAGATCTTATTTTTATCAATACATCTATATTCATGTACTTATTACTATGTACTTATTACTTAAGAAGATACATGGATATTAACATATCTAATATCTTGTTTTTATAGATTCATCTACATTCATGTACATGATGACTAAATACTACTAGTTCCATCCTCCATATTCCATCCTCAAGGAACTGGTCCTTTGGCGATTATTTCAAATCTGAAGCCATTGGGTGGGACTGGGAATTGCTGACAGAGGTTTACAGGCTGCCCATAGACCGCTTATATGCAAATTATTTTGGTGGTGATGAAAATTCAAGCCTTCCTTCTGATATTGAAGTTAGAGATGCTTGGCTCAATTATCTACTTCCTGGGCATGTGCTACCATTTGATTCCAAGGATAATTTTTTGGAAATGGGTGATATTGGACCTTGTGGTCCATGTTCTGAAATTCACTTTGATAGACTTGGAAACCATGATGTAGCTTCTTTAGTCAATAATGATGATCTTATTTTCATTGAAATCTGGAACATCATCTTTATTCAGTTCAACAGGGAAAGTGATGGTTCTCTGAAGAATTTACCAGCAAATCATGTTGATATAGGAATGGTATTTGAACGGCTGAATTCAATTCTCCAAAATAAGATCGGAAATTATGGCATAGATATTTTCATGCCTATATTTGTTGCAGTGAAACATGAAACAGGAACCAAGAGTCCGACCTTACTCTGGTAAAGTTGGGGTAAATGATAGAGATAAAATTTATATGTCTTATAGGGTAGTGGTAGACCATATAATAACATTATCATTTTCTATTGCAGATAGTTCTTGCCCAAGCAATGAGGGTCATGAATATGTACTTCATCGCATTATGCGTCGAGCAGTGTGGTATGGACAGGAAGTTCTAAAATCTCAAGAAGGTTTCTTTAGTGGATTGGTGAGCACCGTTGTTGAAGTTATGGCGAATAATTGTCCAGAACTAAAGCAACATGAAGAGAATATCAAGGAAATTATTGCAGAAGAGGAATTGATCTTTGGAAAACCTTTAATCAAGGGCATTGAAAAATTCAAGAAGGTTGCTCAAGATGTCAAGGATAGTAAGCTCAGTAGTCAGGATGCTTTCATTTTGTGGGACACATATGGGCTTCTGATTGATCTTAGTAAGCTTATTGGAAAAGAAAAATGTATAGAGGTAGATCATGAGGTGGTATCAATCGATCTCTAAGTAAGGCGGATATTAGGATCGAAGATATCACAGAGAGAGATCTAGGTAATGGATATACAAGTTATATCAATCGATATCTGGGTCTTAATCAAGGTTGTTCGGGACTACGAGAACAGCGGAGCATTGTGTAACAAACCCGATAAGCACTAGGAACTAAGTTGTAGAATGAACATTTCAAGATGAGGTAAATCCATACCCCCTTCCCTTGAAGAAAATCCAGTTAAATCATTTTGAAAGGAAAATATGAAGGTTCTGTAAAATATCAACTAAGGCTACTGCAAATTGTAATAGTATGTAAAAAACCCTTTCTAATAGAATATAGAAACAAAAAAAACCAAAAAGCAATTTAAAATTTTAAAATATTAAGCACCAGGAAAAGCCGTGAGGGGAGGGGTTTCAAGCGTACTCACCTATTTTGGAGGAATTTTCTCCTTTATTACTTTGTTTGGATCTGCTACATTTTGTTAGCTCAATTTGAGATCCAGCTGTGTTGTTTTGTTCGACCTTTCTCTCCTCTACGTAGCAGCAATAACCCAAATATGAGATCATCTTAGATCAGCAATAACCCCAATCTGAGATCAGATCAACTTGGAAAATTAACTTAGCCATGAGGAAAAATGAATTCAAATATAGACAAAATGATTAAAAAAATATATTTAGGGCTCACTACTCACGTATTTTGCAGGCATCGGCTCCTCTACTGGTCTCCTCGGCTTTGATCGATATTGATAGCTCAGTTTGTGATCCCGTTGGGTTGTTTTGTTTGGAATCCCTCTCCCCTACACCCACTGGGTTTTATTTTTCGGCATCCCTCTCCCATACATGGCCAAAATAACACCAGTGTGAGATCCTCACGGGATGGGTTTCTCTCTTAGAATGAGTAAATTTTAGCGGGAGGATAAAGCTAATTGTTTTCACCAATTTTGGTCGGAGGTAAGTTTTTTAAATCTACTTTTGTTTTATGTTTTTATTTTTTAATCTATTGTTTATATATATTTATTATTTAAAAGTATTATATATTATTTCTATTTTTATTATTTACGTATTAAAAGCTAATTGTTTGCACCAATTTTTGTTGGAGGTAAGTTTTTTTATATATATACTTTTGTTTTATGTTTTTATTTTTAATTTATTGTTTATATATAATTATTATTTAAAAGTATTATTTATTATTTGTGTTTTTATTATTTTCTTATTATGTACTCTTTATTATTTATATATTGAAAAACAATAATTAAAAATTAAGAATAATATTTAATTTTAATATAAATTTTGATTAAAAAAATTAATTAAAAATAAAATGATGAGGTTAGTGATGATGACGTTGACTACATTGGTGTTGATGACTATCATTATCATCACCATATTGATCATGATCATCATCGAGATCGTCATTAGAACCTCATTGTCATCATAAGCATCATCATCGTCGTCGTCGTTTCTAGTCATCATTGTTACAACCATGAACCTCACCCCCGCCCAAGAGCTAGCTTGGGCGCTTGATTGGGAAAGAAGAACCTTCAATTCGCAAGACTTGGTAAGGGAACGCCTTGGATAAAAAATGGAAAGAAGATGGGGCACGTAGACCAAGTATGGGTGTGCTCCCACAAATGAAGCCCACACCCAAGCAAGTGGAGCTTAGAAATCCCACAAGTGTGGCACCTTGGAAACATGTTGGAAGGTGGCATAGGACAATGTGATAGATCCTGAAGTGCTCAAGAGAGCAGTTGGATGCACCTTGGTAGGAAGCCTCGATTCACAGGTCCAAAATGACCCAAACACTCCACTAAAAGCGCACTTGGCACCACACTAATCACCAGGGATGTTCTTGGTGGAAGCGCTCAGCGATGTTTGAGTTATTGGACCAAGGGCCCAAGAGAGATGCACTCGAAACCTTGACGAGATGGATGGCTAGTACACTTAGTGAATTTGGGGGAGTTCAACATGGAGACGAGATCCTGGATGCAACCGACATCCAACCAACACTTAGCATGTCGGACAGACGGGCTGACAAGCGTGCGTGTGCATGGGAATTGGACCCCCCGATCGAGTTAGTGCGTCGACCCTTAGCTGGTGTATGCACTAATAAAAGGGGCACACTGACCTTTCGGTCTTCTCTCACCCTTGCGACATGTATATAGGCACGACACCTAGGATGCAAAGAGGCAGGTTTTGATGAGCATCATAAAAAAAAAGCAAAGTGACAGACATCGATACATATGTGAGCTAGGGAGGCATGCAAGCTGAGTTGTAGGAACAGTCGCTAAGTGGCTCAACTCAGAAACGTAACAAGTTTTCGAAAGAAGTGTCGGTCTAGAAATTTGGCGCTCCATATGAGTTGATTCCACGTGACGGTTGACAGCTACAAGGGTTAGTTAGTTGACAGTAGTAAGAGTTGAGTACCCAGGTGGGGTCAACTTGACTCTTTGTATTATTGTAGACGGAAGTGTGTTTACTGGTTGGGCGCACACCATGAGCATTTCTAGTATGTGGTAATTATTCTAAAGTTGTTATTAATACAAAGTGAACAGGACTATCCAGTTCGGAATCCCCACCATTATATTTGTCTCCTGTGTAAATTTACTTGATGCATGAAATTGACTAAGTTTTTAAATGATAGTCATGAGAAAATTCATGCAATTCTTTGTAGGATCTATGAATATTGAGGTGCATGGTACCAATATTACTAATAGAAGGTAGACAATTTACAAAATTTACACTTGATTGTCAAAATTGCAATTTCCATGACACAATTAAAAATGACTAACATAAATGACTAATTCATATTCTTCTACCTAGTCATTTTTTATGCTTTGACTAAAGTGGTCATTTGTGTTAGTCATTTTTAACTCTGTCACTTATTATCTAGTCATTTTAACTAGTGACTAAATTAGTTGTTAATTTTAGTCATTTATACTTGGGTCAATCAAAATTGCTCATATTTTGTAGTAAATCACTTGAAAAACCTATGGTGACTAGAAGTTTTAGTCACGTAGTAGCTAATTCCTCATTTTGTACAAGTGTTCCATTGTTAAAAATGATACAACCTTTTGGATTTTTGAAATCCGACTTACTGTTGTTCCACCTATAGTGAAAGCAGATCCTATGGGTCTCTTCCTCTTTTCTTTATTACCTTCCATATACTCATCAACATATCACTATAGAACAGTCTCTGAACCTCCAAAAAATAATGCATGAGAATTGGTACCTCTCAAATACTTGAGAATCCACTATACTTCCCTCCAATGCTCTTTAGCTATATTTTTCATATACCTTCTCACAACTCTCACTGCATGTGCAATATATGTTCTTGTGCACACCATGGAAATTGCCATACATCAAGTTTCCACCTGCTGATGAATATGGAGCCTTGGACATGTGTTCTATCTCCTCCCGTGTCTTGGGACACATCTCCTTACATACTTTGAAATGGTTGGCCAAAGGTGTACTAACTATTTTTTCATTCTACAAATTAAACCTATCCAACACCTTTTCTATGTACTCACCTTGAGACAATGATAATTTGTGATTTTTCCTGTCTCTTGTTATTCTCATAACAAGGATTTGCTTTGTAGTACCCAAATCCTTCATCGCAAATTATTTAGCTAGTTTCCTTTTGAGAACATTTATATCTTGCATGTTAAACCCTACAATAACAAGATAATATATATTCCATTATATAGCCTCTTGAAATAAACACAGTGGTCATAGTGACATCTACTATAACCTTGTTCTATCATAAACTTGTCAAATTTTAAATACCATTGAATTGGATCTTCCTTCAAGCCATACAATATATTCTTCAACCTTAAAACCAAATTCACCTTCCCTTTAAACTCATACCCCTATGGTTGTTGCATATAAATCTCTTCTTCCAAATCCCCTTGGAGAAAGGCTATTTTTAGATCTAACTGCTCAAGATGAAAATCTTTTACCACCACTAGACTTAAAATAGTCCTAATTGAATTCATTTTAACAACAAGAGAAAATATTTCATCAAAATATATACATTTATTTTGTGCAAACCCCTTTACAACAAGTATAGCCTGGTATTGCTTCTTGCTTCCATCTTCTTCCTTCAATCTGTAACCCCATTTATTATGCAATTCTCTTTTTGTTGAGATTACAGCATCAGGAGTCATTCTCCAGTCTTGTGAGTAATATCAAGATAATAGACATGTGAGTAATATCAAGTCCTACAAATATCCTAATATGATTGAAGTGGTTATGTTGTAAATCTTGTGAGTAATATCAAGCTGATTCTTGTGAGTAATATCAAGACAGTAGATTTGTGAGTAATATCAAGTCAGTAAACTTATGTGTAATATCAAGTAAAGCTTTCTAAGTAATATCAAGATAGTAGAGTTGTGAGTAATATCAAGTTCTACAAATATCATCATGTTGTGAGGTGGTGTACTTTACTATGTAAAGTACATATACTATGTGATGTATGGCTATTCATGGTCAACATGTGCTACAAGTATCCTTTAGGGATTAGCTACCCATAGAGTGATTTACTTTAGCATATGACTATATGGCCCGAGGTAATACATATCAGCATAGGTTTGGAAACAATCTTATGAGTATGATATGATATATATGATTAATTAATCAAAATACATGGACCATGCAGAGATAATTAATAGAAGCACAGACATGGAGAGAGAATTCAAATTGCCCATGTTTCCAATAAGTGAACTCGAATTGATAAGATATCAGTTGAGTATTACTTATGGTAAACAAGTTCAATTAATTAAGGAATCAACTCCTTAATTTATACATCTGGTTGTTGGAAATGAACACTGATGGAGAAGCAATACTTATATTCATTTACATTCAGTTACTTTTAGTTTTGTTCGTTTACATTTAGTTATGTTCAGTCACATTCAGTTTTTTTCAATTACATTCAATTATGTTTAGTTACATTCAGTTCTATTCAATTACATTTAGTTTTGTTCAGTTGCATGCAATTCCATTTAGTTCAGTTCAGTTAACAACTAAACTAGAGTTAGTTAATTAATGTAAGACACATATATTATTGTAGGAGATAATTATGGAGTGCCAACTTGGAACCAAGTCAGTAAGGGCACATGCCCTCTAGTTGCAGATAATTATGGAGCTCCATCTTGGAACCAGATCAATGGGAGGGGAATGATTGAAGATGGATCTGTGTTTTAAGTGTTAAAAAGTTGTTGATACGTGAAACCATTCTATTTTTGTTGTAAAACCTAATTTGACTTGTTATTAATCTATTATGCACTTGGAAAGTTAGATATGGTATTCCATTTGATCTCCACTCTCTGGTGCTCTCTGGTGCTCTCAGTGAAAGTAATCTTCTATTGTGTTGTAATCATTCTATGCCACTTAACAATCATACTCTAGTATTGTTTGTTGGGTTTTTCATCCTTTGAATCAGTGAAGGTTTTTCCACGGAATGTCCTATGTTCTATGGTTTAATTTATGTCTTTGGATTATTGATGAGATTTATATGCACTTTTATTGTGGATTAAGGTTTTACAGTTCAATTATATTCACATTTTTCTCAATCACTAACACGGTATCAAAGCAAGGGCGTGGAAGAGATTAGTTTTGTGAAAAAACTCTAAGCCTTTGTAGATCTTGAAGCATTGAGAAAGAGCTAGAAGCAATGGAATCAATATATGTATGACCGAAAGATCGACTCGAAGGAACATCCAACTTGAATACATGGAAGGAGAGGGTGATCAATATTCTTAAATAGCATGATATTGATTATTTTATGACCTCTATGATCGAAGATCCCACTACAATTATAGGATGATACCATGGAATAATTATTTACAAATATTTCACAAGAGAAGGATCAACTAGTAAGCATCGATGTAGAGATGGATGAGGATGATCTTCTACAAACCACCATCGATGGACTCCCCTACTCATGGGAGACCTTTATTTTTGGGGTAAATGGAAGAGAAGAGAATCCAAATTTAAAAATACTTTTGAATGATTGCATCCAAGAAGAAGGGAACATCAAGAACAAGATGGTGATCACTAACGAGGATAATCTTTCCATCACGACAAGAACCAAGAAAGAAAGAAAACCTTTTTCCCCCAAGAACACTTTCCAATTAAAGAAGAAACATATCCATAAATGTATGGATAAATCAAAACTAATATGTTTTATTGTAAGAAGGCATGTCACTTAATACGAGATTACAATGCAAGGAAAAGAAAAGAAGGAAGAGTTCATGCATCCTCCATTGTAGAAGGAGGTGAACCTTATAATGATAAATCATCCAAGGAAGAGGATGATCAAAAGGAATATTTCATTTAGTGAAGAAGAGAATTCACTCTTTATTTCATGAGATCCTTATTCCCATGCAGAGACACACCTTCTATCACATACACTAAGTTTTTTTTACAGTGTTGTAAGTTGGAGTGAATAAAGGACTCCACTTATCTCTGCAAGGGTGAAAAGATCAAGAGAGAGACCAAACAAACAATAAATATGAGTACCTTAATTTTTTTTATATTCTGTTATAAATCAGATATAAAAACTTTTATGTTTGTTTTATGACTATCATATAGATATGTATTCCTAGACTTGGAATTCTGTTTAGCATATACATTGTTTTTTTCTATCTTTATTAGCATGTTATCATTCTCTTGAGTCCATATTTTGTGAGATGATATATGACTGATATAAGACTTATGTAGGACTGATATATACTCATATAGGACATATAAGTCTGAAAAACTCCTCCCTAAGAAATGATATTTAGGGTAGCATGATTGTTCCATAAATTGTCAACATAAGACTACATGATTATTTAGATAAAGGGATTGATGCTTACCTCATGAGATATGAACATGGGGCTGTATATTTATTTTATAAAATTATTTTTTTGGAATAATATAGGACTTATATAGGGCTGCATATAAGCATATAGGATTAAAATGGTTTATGTTAAACCGGTTGGTCAATAACTATACATAACTAGGTAAATATTTATCAGTATATTGAGAGTATTTCATGTGAATAAAATGCATGAGTATGAAATGGTTCTAACCATTAGAATAATTTGTCTTGTAGGGAAAATTAATATTCCCTTACCTACAAGTAAATAAGGACATGAATTTGGAGTCATTGCGGTGGTTGAGCCTGAAAGAGAACAGTTCGAGAGGTTCCTATGTCTCTTAGGAAGAAGACAAAATATATGGCGTAATTATATTTTGATGGGTGTGAAGACTCCTGAAGATATTCTATCTTATTTAGATTCATTTTTCAAATAAGAGATTCATATATAGATGAGAATAAGTCTCCTTGATGGAGGACCCAGATTATGACTCTCACATTTACATCGTGAGAGGGAGTTTCAAGTATCGCTATCTCCTGAAGAACCAATGTAGCTAGTTGATGCACCTCATGTAAAAAGGAGATATGCGTGATGCTCATATTCAGAAGGAATATGAGAACTATATTCAAGAATATTGTTATGATTCTTATGATTAGTGGTGTAGTAGTCACCAGACAAACATTTTTCTCAATTAAGGAAAATGTGCAGTAAAAGATCCATAAGAGTTTTAGGATGATGGACTACAAATCCATGGCCACACATATGAAGGTAGATATGAAATTTCATTATTCATATTTCATATTTGGAGGATCTCAAGTCAGTTGAGATGTATTTGGTTATTCATGGGTCCTAGTATCTACAATGTGCTTTGTAGTTTGTACATATACATGTACATAGAACGTGTTGTGGTACCTACTTGGTACAAGTGTATGTGGGCTGATATATGTCTTGGTCCGTAAAATAGAGTTTCAAAGCTATATGAAATATGACTAGTATAGTGATTGAGGAATATCACATGTGTTTCTCTAGATAGAGCATGTTCAAAAGAAATAAATCTTTTTGAGGTTTCTATTCATTTATATTCAAGAGATGCCATATATCCATAGATGAGCATCATTGCCAGCATTCTTACTAAGCCTATGTCTGCGACAAGCTTGGTATAGTATATTAAAACTCCTCTAGTTGAAGAGGGAGTATTTATGTGTCTTCGCAGGATGCAGCAAATAAATTCCCTGCCAGTTAGTCACCATACTTGACTTAGGAAGCCAAGGGTTGTGATAGCTTGACTTAGGAAGCAAAGTTTTGACCAGCTTCTATCTGTGATGAAGTTTAAAATCTTTTGAGATAAGCTTGGTATGGCGGAGAATGTCTCCCTCACTGAGAGGGAGTGTTGATATTACAACATTAGGAGTCATTCTCCAGTATTGTGAGTAATATCAAGATAGTAGACTTATGAGTAATATCAAGTCTTATAAATATCAAGACAATAGAGTTATGAGTAATATCAAGTCAGTAAACTTGTGTGTAATATCAAGTGAAGTCTTGTAAGTAATATCAAGACAGTTGACTTATGAGTAATATCAAGTTATACAAATATCTTTATGTTGTGAGGTGGTGCATTTTATTGTGTAAAGTAGATATATTATGTGATGTATGGATAGTCATGGTCAACAAGTGCTACAAGTCTCCTTTAGGAATTAGCTACCCCTAGAGTAATTTACTTTAGCATGTGACTATATGACTCGTGGTAATACATATGATCATGGGTTCAGAAGTAATCTTATGAGTATGATATGATATAGATGATTAATTGATGAAACACATATGGACCATGCAGAGATAATTAATATAAGCATAGATATGGAGAGAGAATTCATTAAATTACCCATGTTTTCACCAAGTGAACTTGAATTGTTAAGATATCAGTTGAGTATTAGTTATGGTAAACAAGTTCATTTAATTAAGGAATCAACTCCTTAATTTATGCAAGTTGTTGTTGGAAATAAACATTGATGGAGAAGCACTAGTTCTGTTCAGTTCTGTTCAACTAAATTCAGTTATGTTCGGTTAGATTCAGTTGCATGCAGTTTCATTTAGTTCAGTTAGATTTAGTTAATTAATGAAAGGAACATATCTACTTGTGGGAGATAATTATGGAGTGTCAACCTAGCACCAAGTCAGTAAGGGAGCATATCCACTAGTGGTATATAATTATGGAGTGCCATCCTGGCACCAAATCAATGGGGGTGCATGATTGAATATGGATCAGTGTTCTAAGTGTTAACAAGTTGTTGATACATGCAACCATTTTATTTTTTTGGTAAAACCTAATTTGACTTGTTATTAAAGTGTTATGCACTTGGAAAGATAGACATGATGTTCCATCTGATATCCACTCTCTAGTGCTCTTGGTGAAATGAATGTGCTAATGTATTGTAATCATTCTCTGCTACTTATCAATCATACTCTAATATTGTTTGTTGGGTTATTTATCCTCCAAATCGGTGGATTTTTCTCGAGGGTATATCCTATGTTCTATGGTTTGATTTATGTATTTGGATTATTGATGAGATTTATATGCACTATTATTATGGATTAAAGTTTTATAGTACAATTATCTTCATATTTTTCTAAATCACTAACACTTTTACTGGAAGGAAACTCAACCATATCCCAAGCTAGTTTCTTACTAATGAGAACATCTCCTCATTCATGCCTTGCTCCCACTTATTTCTAGTTTCCTCGTACATTGCTTCTTCATAATATTCCGGTCCATCAGAATCAGTCATCAATAAAAATATAGTGAAGGACATAATCGTTTAGCGCTTCTACTTAACCTGGTACACATTCTTACACTTGCAGGAATTTGAGGTACTTGTTGTTGTTCTTGATTTTGTGGTACCTTTGTAACTTCATTTTCTTTGATTTCATCAAGTACTGTGTACTTTGTCTTTTCCTTTTCCTCTTTCTTTCCTTGCAACCGATCTTTGTACATAACCTTTTCATTGAATACTACATCTCTACTCCTAATGATTTTGTCATTTTCATAACCCATAAGCGATAACCAAAATCATCAACCTTGTATCAATAAAGCTGCATTTCTTGAATTTATCCTTGAGATTTATTCTATTTTCATGATCAATATGGACACATGCTTCACAACCAAAAGTTTTGAGAAATGAGTACTTTACCCTTTTACCTATCCATGCCTCCTTTGGAATTCCACCATCCAAAGTGCTTGAAGGCCCTTTTTTATTAAATAAACAATAGTATCTACAACATCATCCCAAAACTGTAAGGGAACCCCAGCATGAAATCTTATACACCTTCCACGCTACACGATCGTCCTATTCATCATTTCTGACACACCATTTTTTTGTTGTGTTCCTGGGACTATCTTCTCTCTATGAATCCCATGGTATGAACAGTAACTATCAAACTCCTTACTGCAATATTCACCTCCATTATCAAATTTGAGACACTTCATTCATTTCACTGTCTCATTCTCAACCAAAGCTTCCCACTTCTTAAAAGTAGCAGACACATTAGATTTTTGTCCAATGCAATAAACCCAAGTTTTTATGGTTGCATCATGAATAAAAGTAACATAATAACAAGAGCCACCAAGAGGTTGTACTTGATCCAATCCCCATACATATGTATGCACAAGCTCTAAATTTTCACTCCTATTTTGTTACCCAACCTTGAGAAATATAGTTCTCTTTTATTTTCCATAAACATAGTTTTCAAAGAATTCCAAAATTACCTGCTTCATATCTAGAAGTAATTGCCTTCAATGGAGAATCTACATCCCCTTCTCACTCATGTGACCAGGCTTATGATGCCACAATGGTGTACCTATTTATATGGAATCTACAATGGTAGAATAATTAGTATTATGATGACATAAACACAATGTAACTATTCTGTCTCTTTTTTCTATTACCAATGCTCCTTTAGTGATCTTCCACCGCATTTTCCAAACATAGACAAACAACCACTATCTCCCAACTATCATGTTGAGATCATATTCATTTTCGTAGCAGGAATATGCCTTGCATATTTTAGCAACAATTCATTTCCATTATTAACTTAATCCATACCTTACTCATTCCAACAATTTTACATGGTTCATTATCCCCCAATAAAACATGTCCAAAATCACCTGGAACATAATCATGAAATAATTTCTTATGGGGTGTAGCATGAAATGAATCCCTTAATATAGTATCCAGTAGTCACTAGTATTATATTATGCAATAATCAAAGCATCTTGTAACACATCACCTTCTATATTATCTTCCTGAGTAGTCTCATGTTTCCTGTTTCCTTACTTCTTTGGAGATCTATATTCTTTCTTAAAATGTCCTCTCTTAACATGGTTCCAACACTCTATTTTTCCCAATCCGGACTTGGATTTTCCCTTTCTAGAATTGTTGTGATTACCTAGGAACCTTCCTCTCTCCCATTTTCTTCCCCTTCTCTCCATGGTCAACGCATTACTTGATGTGAGTCTCACTTGTGTTTTTCTTCACATTTCCTTGCTAAGAATAACACCAACAACGTCATCAAATTTAAGGGTGTTTGCACCAGAGACATAGTTACTTAGAACCATGACCAAGCCATTCCAGCTATATGGAAACAAGCACAAGATTAGATGATCCCTAACTGCATCATTGAATTTGACTCCTACAAAACTTAGTTGATTAGTAACCATATTAAATTCATTTAAATGGTCAGTAGCATATCCACCTTCTAACATATTCATATTAAATAAATAATTTATTAGAAACACCTTTTTGGAAGCTAATATATTTTCATAGAGCTTAACCAATGTGATCATCACACCCTCTATTGTCCTTTCTTTTGAAATACAGAAATCCATTGATGAAGCCAAGCACAACCATATTGTTCTCAGTGCCTTTCTATCAAGAACCACCCATTCATCGTCCTTCATAGTATTCGATGTTTTTGCTTTTCCTCCCAATGGTAGGACCAAATCCTTTTCGTATAGATAATACTCCATTTGCATCTTCCATAACTGGTAGTTTTGGTCATTAAATTTCTTGACCCCAAACTTTCCTTCTTCTTCCATTGCTCCCACTCTAACCAAGAACCCTTATTTTCTGTGAATTTACCATCCAAATAGACCTTTTGGCTCTGATACCAATTGTTAGAAAATGTGATCACAAAGAAATAACAATAAATAATAAACAAGATGCAAATATTAAAACAAATTGCAAGAGATACATAAATATAGCATGGTTCACCCAAGATGGGATATGTCCACACATAAATTGGCAGTCCTTTATTATTATACCATCCATCAAAATTAAGGAATACAAAACTATAACAACCCCACTGCACTTACTCTTCAGTCTCTCATGGTCTCTCTCTCACAATCATGGAGATCACTTTTACAATGCTACAATATCATACATAGTTGTATTGCAATTCATTCCTTTTATAAAATACCATGGGAAAATACCATCGGATACCCAAAACCATGGGTCCGTAAATCGCCCATTATTGACCAAGTCGTGACTCTAAATTACAACATTTTACAAGCCATTATTTCCTAAGTTTTCACTATGGGGGCACTGTCTCTGAACCCCTACTAGGGGGGGGGGGGCCCCAAAAATAGTCAACGCCCCNGTGTGGGGGAAATCCCCTCCGCACCCCCCAATCAAGTGTTGGGATCCAAACATGGCTAAAATAACATCTTTGAATCATGAAGAACAGGCTCCATAAACAACACCATAAATGGTCCAAAGTACTCCTTCAAATCATTAATAAATGACTCATATGGTTTCATGGAACTTTGAATAATATATGGTGAACAGGTATGTATATCTAAATTATTATGATTTTTCTTTAATTCAAAGATCAACAATCTAGATGTGTTTATGGGAGACATTATTTTTGGGTGCTTGAAATAGAAAACTATATGAATGGGTTAGAACCACCCTGTAGATCAATATCAATGTCTCATGGTGTTTTACAACAATATGTTGGAATATTCACCAATACTAAAGCGGGGGCGGTGAATCAATATTAAGAACTTATTCCATTTTTAACCTTAAGCACATCTTGTAACATTAATCATTAATAATTCCATTCACTATCACATAACATCATACATAATACACAAGATATTTTTACATGGAAACCTAATTGGGAGAAAAACACAAAATACATTCTTTTGTAATTCATCCACTACAATATCAGGATCCAACCTCAGAGGGTCACCCATCCATAATGAAATATCCAACTTGCACAAATTGTATATATCAACATGTTTATAGTAAGCTCTAACTTATTGATTTGGTGAAGGATCCAACGTTCACTACAAGCACCAACTTGGAAAACAAACTCCAGCTTGCTATATCTAACTCCAACTAACTGATTTGGGAAACAACCAATTTGTTGTTAGGATCCAACTTGTATCTAGGATGAGGACGATAATCCTATTGAGAACCAACTCAATCTCCTCTACACCACCCTAGTTCTCTAGGATCCAACTAGTAGGAAGCACCAACTCCTTGAGATCAAAGGTACCAACCTACCCTAGCACCACCATGCCACCTTGATATGAATAAGAGTATCAACGTGTCAATGCCATTTTCTTCACACTGTCACTATCATTTTCATGGCCACTTTCTCTGTCACTATTGTTTCCACTACCACTATCATTGTCACTTCCACTGTCACTTTTACTATCACTATCATTGTAACTACCACTATCACTATCATTATCAATGTCATTTTCACTATCACTATCAACATGTCAACCTGTACATGCCTCAAATTTGTCCTCCAAATATGGAAACAAGACTTTTAGAATGCTCTACAAATATGTAATAAAACCCTTCATGTATAAGAAGAAAACATATCTCTAGTATAACCTTAAGATCTATAGCAAACTATCCCTTCAAATATTCTATAAGGCCTTCAATAATACAACCAAATTTATGTCTCTCAACTCTATAATCAAACCCCAGAAACAATCATCCATAGACTCATTTTTTTCTTATTCAAAACCTCAACATCATTATCATCTTCAAACCCAAGGTCATTCCAAGAGAATAACCATATATTGTGTCAATAATATCACTATAATCCATGCTAATACGATCACAATAATTTATGGCAATAACATCACCATAATCTATTCCAATCCTATCACAATAATCTTCTTCTTTAAACTATTTAGAAACCCTTACTTCCAAAGGGCATATCTCTGAAATTATACCAAAGAAATATATGAAACTTGCACCCCAACTACCTAAATATGTCTACTTCATTTCCTCCAAGGTTAATTTTTTGAAACATCCTAGAAAATAAATTATAGTGAAAATACCGACCTCACATGTTGAAAGATTATTTTGGGATCATTCAGAAACCCTAACTTCCTGAGGTTATATCTCTAAAAATGTAGAAGACCAACATCTAAAACTTGTACCAAAAGTTATTCAATATCTCTATTCCATCTCCTCCAAGAGGCACTATATGAATATTTCTATAAAAAAAATATGTAGCGTAAGTGACAAACTAGAATCTTTAAAGGTTATCTCAAAATCATTCAAAATATCTAACCTCCTCAGGTCATATATCCAAAAATATAGCATATGAGAATGTGAAACTTGTACCATAGGTTATTCAAGATTTTTATTTCATATTTTGCAAGGGGAACCATCTGAATATTTCTAGAACAAACTATATAGCGAAAAATGCCAATATGACCTCCTTGAAGATGATTAAGCAACCCTAACTTCCTGAGGTAAGATATCCTAAAATATAGAGAACTAACATCTAAAATTTTTACAACATTTACTAACACATATTAAACTCATCCCATAAAAATTTCATAGTGCGAAACATCCCAAAATAAAAGATATAGTGAAAATTCCAAGATGACCTGAAACATATTTCACGGCCCCATCTTGGAATTTTCTCTTATAGCCTGAAATTTTCTCCTCTTCCCTGGCTTGGTCGAAGAGATGAGAGACTTAAATAAATCAAATCAATTCTTTCATATATTATTTATACATTTCCAATGTCACCTTTTAGTTCACGTTAGGTTATGTTGGACCTAAATTAACATTAATTTTGTATTCTACATTTTAGGGGCTTATTCAATGGGTCAATGACAACTTCATGACTTCATCAAGGGAATTTGAGTTATCTTATTTACAACTTCATGTTTTCATCAAGGTATTTGAAATTTCTTCCTTTTCTAGGAACCTACAATATTGCAAATCCACATAGGGTTACTTGGCCCTTCAAACCTTCTCCTTTCTTCACAAGTTAGCACGTACCTTGTCATTAATGTATTCAAGACCAAACAAACTTGCTCATTGCTGAGAATCATGATTAGGTTGCTTCCTGATTTGAAAATGATAGAATCTACTAACACTCTAATTTGCATGTGAATTATTAAACCAGTTAATTTGTAAAGAGGCTTGAATTAACAAGCTTATCAAAGGCTTAAAAGAATAACTGAAAAATAAGGAAATGAACAAGTGATGCCAACTATAAGAATGTTGAAACCATATGATATTAGAGTTCGTCCCTAATTGACTACGTCTTTGGGTCCATCTCCAATTAGGACTGATCTTATTAGTCTTCAAAAATATTTGATCAGGTACAAAATGCCTTCATCCTTCAATTTGCTTCAAACAATTACTTGGGATTTCAATCGTAAAGCGTCTCACTCTCAACCTCCCCAAGAGTGACTAAAATGCTTCTTTACAAAAATAAGCATACCATACAAATACTTTATAAAGGAATAATGGCATCTTACCATTCTCTCCTCAAAATATTCAATGCCTCACTTGGAAAAATACATTGGTTTATATAGCCAAAGTTTCATAACTTCATCACCAAATTCCATGTGATTTGATCCAAACTAAACATGATAAACATCCACAAATTAATGGATAAAAATATATACTAATCCAAAAATATATGGTAAGTTAAAACAATATATTAAAAACAATGAAGATAATGTAAACATTTGGGAACAGGGTGATCCCATACTTGGGGATTAAATCCACCCCAAATCAAACTTAAAACAAATATTATACACACTCCTTAACAACCAGAGCATTTGGTGTGATAGTGAAGGAATTGGCATTGTTGGGAGGAGGTCATGGGTTTAAACCCATGGACCTCTCCTGCTGTTGTGATTTTGGTTGGAATATAATATAAGGTTTGGTCGTTGATTCCATGGTCTATAGTGTTGTCTCTCAGTGTTAGATTTCGATGTCGTCTATCAATGTTGGCCTCAGTGTTGGATGTCAATTCCACGATCTATTGCATAACAACATGGGGTTGAGGGTTAATCCCTTCACCCTGAATTTTTCCCGAAATACAATGTATTCAAATTTAAATAGTAGATAATCCCATAGGTTGTTAAGAACCATCGACAGGGAATCCTAGACAAGAATATAGAGTGGAGAATTTGGTGAAGGATAGGTTAGGGATTTGATTCCCCTTTCCCACCAAAATTTTGGGAAACAGAACTACACTATACCCATGTAAGTCGCCACATGGTATCCAATGATTATTCCACATGATGCTCATTTAATGGTCTAAATGTCTTCCATGCCATCCAATCATGTTACCTATATGCCACATGTTGCACATACACTGGTCCAACTATCCTGCAATGTCACGTCCCCGTGCCTCCGGCCGGCGAGAGGACGTGATCACCATGACGTTAACCATCCGGGCTAAGTGCCCCATGAACATGTACATGCACAAAATTGCTGAAAAATAGAACGCTTAAACATGTGCATTGAACTTAAACATGCATACATGAGAATTTATCATGCACAGATGCAATTATCTATTAGACACAGCGGAAACATCACACATTCAAACAAGCATGCATTCATTTAACATGTTCATCATTTTTATTAACAGAAAATAAGGTTGCAGAAGTAAAATGAACAAGATCACTTATCTTATGAAGAAGTCGATCCTGAACCAGCTACGTCGTTGCAACGTTCCACCCAACCATAGGCCAGCGTGCTCCTTAATCTCTCAGCAACGCTGCCACCCCTGAGTTGGGCATGATTATCCAAGGAATAAGGGAACAAGCAGGCTTACACATAGACAAGGATACACAAAACGCAGCCAAGCCAACACAGTTGGGTTTAACAGGCCATCAGGGAGTTGGGAAAGGATAAATGCTAAGCCAGTGAGCCCATTATAGAGCTAGGAACACCTACACCAGAACTAGCCTGACCTCTAAGACACCCAAACACACCCAACACAAGGAATCAGTCCCTTCTCTGCTAAACAGTCCCTCAGGCCCTGCATTCCCTTCCAGTGCTATTCAGGGGTGATGGAGAAGAAGGCCAGCCCTCTAGCTCTGTCTGTGTGGTTTCCAACCACCAAGTTTATCAAGCAAAACTAAGCCCCCATCCCTGTTCCCAACACAGTCCGAAGACCAACCATTGCACTCAGGCAATTAATTTAGTTGTCACAGCTTAAACAGGGAAAAACGGCTCCCAAGCAATTATAAAGTCCCACTGAACAAATCAGTGCACCAATTTACAACATGGGGGGCGAGGGGGGTGAACAACAGTTCTGAAATGTAATCAGCATACATTACCAACATACACGAGGAAAACATCAGTGCATTTTTCACAATCGAGGCCGCTGAGGAAAAACGTACGCAGACCACACTTGGGGACAAATTTACAGTATCCTGACCTGTGCGTGAGGAACAACAACACAGAACCCCACAATCATCCCGTGAGGAAAGGATTCAGCCACTTCATTCGCAAATCCGTAGAGGAAGATGGCGTGGGTAAAACCCAGAAAACTCCTGTGTGCGAGAGTGAGCAAGACTTCCGCTCATACCTGAGGATGAACAACAAAATCGTGAGGCCACGAATTTGAGAGTGCGTGAGCCTTCCACACAGTTGTGGAGAGAAGAAAATCTGCGTTAGTGATGGCAGTCGTTTTTTCCCAGCCATAGTGAAGTCAACCATGGGTGGAGTGTGTGTGTGGATGAGGACTGACAGTCCTGCCACCCTACTCCCAAAGATCATAACTGCCTCAACCACCAGCAGCCTTTCTTAATGAAAGTGGTTGGAATAAAAACAAGGTAAGAAGACACATGGGTATTTTCCCTCAATGGCCAAGGTTTGACAAATTCCCCCACATCCTTATCCTTGTGAAAATCATGCCCCTTTCTCATTTTAGTTGCCGCGATCGTAGCTGGTCAGGTTCATTTAATTAATTATAGATGCATATTTACATGATGACCATCATAATATAACCGCATGCCCTGATATACCATCGGTGACAAAGTCAAATCCAAAACATAACATAACCAATCAATGGTGAGGCCTTGGCCTTTAGCTCCACACCATGATCATTTAATATATACATCATGTACATCTAATGAAACGGGGTCAAAACCGGGGCATTACATGCAACCTACCATGTGGCACTCTCTGAGTGTTCCACATCAACATTGTACATGCCACATGTCACCCTTACAATGGTGTAACTTCGCAACCCCTTTTGCCAATAAATACCTATTTTGCAGAAAGTTCAGAATGTGATATCTTTCACCTTTGGAGTCCATTTGAGGTGAAATGAACGTCACCAAAAATATATCGTCAACCTCCACATAGCTGCAAGCTTTTGTTTTCAATTTGAAGACTTTAATTTTGATTGATCTCATATATCCTCCTGGATCACTTCCTCACTCTATTCAGGTGTCATCCTACATCCTCAAGGTGGTCCTAGTACATAATTTATTCATATTTCTTAGGTTTTATTTCCTTCATAAGTGGGAAAGTGGGGTGCCTAGCTCAATATATTACTATAATTATCCTTCATAAAATTTCAACCCAGGGAGGTAGACTTTGAGGCGCTAACACCATATGTGCAAAAATGGAGAAAAGAGAATAATTGACACTAGTATTGATTTTCAAATTTAACCAATATTCTCTGTCTATTTCTTGGTACGCTTTAATAACGAATTCAACTAATTGTGGGATATTCTCATAAAAACATGCCATCCATTCAATATATGTATTTATACATTCACATGCTTACTTCAATTTCATGATTGAATTCTTCCTCAAAGAAATCATGCTCAAAATATGAATGTTTTACTCCAAAGGAAATTACTTAGAAAAATATACATCTACTCAAACCAATCCTCTACTAAATTATGAACCAAATATCTTCAAAATATAATTTCCTTCTCATTCATACATTTAGAAAATTATGAAGTATTTTAACTTACTATCATCTAAACTTAATGTGCATAATCTTGACAGAAATAAACAACTCTTATCTCACACTTTAATCACCACTTGCAAACTCATATGAGGATACATGAAAGCAAATTCAATTGGGTAATCTCAGTCTATTCCAGCTATCACAACTATCTTCTTCTAGAAATAAAATCAAATAACTGATTTTATTCATAACGTTAAATTGTTGTTTCACTACTTTATCAAAATTAATATAACTTCAATTATTATCATAAATAAATTCTACAAATTCAAAACTCACACCAACTTCAAGAAAACAACTACCATGACTTAAGATGCAAAACATTCCCAAGCTGGGGTCCTTCCAGACTCAGGATGTTAAAAACTTGGTTGCCATCACATCAAATTTAGGAAATCCATCTTCTATTATATAAACATAACAATATGATAGAGTGTTGCAAAATAATCAATTCTATCTATCTTTCTATATCTGCCTCTATTCCCCTCTACCTCTACACACCTGCACCCTCCTACCATTTATACACTTACATCAAGTCTGAACAACCTGAAACAAACTTCCCCAATTTCAGTATTCGTTCAAACAACTCAGAAACAACCAACTCATAAAACACAATTTGACAAAAATTGGAAAAATGCCCCTTCGATATATCTGGTGGTTGCGAATTTGGAAATAGGATTTCTTGGTTTTGCAGCTAGATAGTTTTTCTTCAAACCCATTAGATCGTTCGGAGAGATATGATCCCATGTGCACACAAATCAAGGAGCAATATGGAAGTTCAAAAATATTCACTGCTAAGAATATGGGTATCGGATTGAGTGTCGGATCAGGTATTGGAACATTTACTAGAAGTGTAGAGTTCTGAATTTGATTTGTATTGTTGGTTATTTATGAATATTTCCATGGAGTGATCATCCTTGAAACATTCCCACTCTTCTCATACTGGTTCTGGAACATTAACATTAGTACAAGAATTCATAGTATAATATTATGAGTGATATTTGGCATTAAAAACTCTCAAAACTTAATTAAAAACAAGAGAACTGTTAAAGACAAGTTTTGGGCCTTTAGATATCGATTTGGGTCAATGTTTAAATCAAAGTTATACAAAATGAGGGATATGATAATGTCACAAAGGTCTTATAAAAATATATAAAGCATGGAAAATGATCAAAATTTGAGTCCTAACATGGGTTGTATATAAATATCTTCACTTGGATTTAGGAACTTCTTCTCACTTATCATCATCATTTTCTTGTGGATAGATAATCATCACTTTAGGATCCTATTTACACCTCACATAATCATTTTAATGTAGAAACGTCATCATTTCCTTAGGGGCTTCTTCAATGGAATTAGGGGCTTGCTCCATTTGTGCACAACACAAATTGGGAATCTGGAAACAACCACATGTTATCTCATTAAATAATGTCCATGCTTAAAAAATACACCATAAGGGGGATACTTTATAGTTATATACACTTGTCTCAAGGCTCCTTCACTTCTCTTCAAGGATACAAACAATATCCCTTTATCATAGCCATATCATCAGCATCATTTCCACATAAGCATCACTACTACCACATCATCATTACCATTTCCACATCATCATCATCATTTCCATATTTCCATTAATTACCATATAAATAATATTATAAGCTCATGAAACACATCTCTTGAATTTATTTACATCAATGACAACTTTACTTAACACAATCAAGATCAAAGAGGGTCCAAAAAGTAAGGTGAGACACAAATGACTAGGATTTCTCCCATGCAATTAGACTAACAATCCATACCCTGAAAGCATTAATGGTAAAAGTGAAAGGAGAGAGAGTAATGGCTATGATTTATCCCATGCAATCAATTTAATGTTCCATATTCATTCATGAGAGATTCGAGAAAATGGAAAAAATATATCTAGGGGGTGTTATGAATGCCTAGGGTTTCCCCCATGAAAATAAGATAAATAACTAAAGTTTCCCCTACAGAAGGCATATCAATGGTTGATATTTTTACCACTCGACCAAATCAGTGGATCATGATCTTTCACAATAGATTAAGTAAAAAGTGTGGAATTTTGATACATGCAGACCTAGTAACAAAATTAAACTTCGCTAAATTCATAGAGAATGTACAAATAAATTGACAATAAGTCTTAGCAGAATCATTAGAGAAAAAGAGTATGATGTATCAATTAACATTAATCTTATCTCTTCTAACAAGTTGGCAATACACATATTACAAATTATAGAAATAAAAATCCTAAGGTTCCATTTGAAACATTTCACATGTGCAAGCCTATATAGCTACTAAATCTACATCTATGACAAAAAGTTCAACCCAACTCTAGGATAGAGGTCATGAATTGGCTAAGTCGGCCAAACTAGGCAATGAGTGACACAAAATCAGAAAATGAGTGGATTTTAGGAGAAAAATAGAGTAAGGTTGTATATTTCAAAAGAGACAAAATTTCATAATTAATCCTAGTACTCCCGGTTCTTTCTATTCCATGATAAAAGTAGTGAAAAGCATCCTTATCGCATAAAATATAGAAAAAACAAACTAGGAAAATTATACTCAGAAAATTAGAGTAAAAACCGGATGTGTAGTGCATGAGTGGATAAACTACATCAAGTGGGCAAGTTATGCAATATGGATGCCAATTAACACATGGAACATGTAACTAAACACTTAGGAAATCAAATTAACCTATGGTCTGGATGGAATATATTCCAACACTCCATGTTAATCTTAAATTTTGTGAATGTATGAAGCCAAAATTTAGGGCCCATGAAACAAGGGACTATGGTCACCATTTACAATTTATTTGTCCAAAAACTAGAGTAAACAAGAAAACCTAATGGGAAAAACCTACCCTTTAAATATGGTCATGAAAGGTAAACCAATTTGTTTAGTTTAGATTGTAAAATTGAGCATAACAGTCCTTACATGCAGAGGAAGAATTCGAATCAAAGAGAATGCTAGCAATAGGAACTGAATGTGTTGAGGCTACAACTTCTTCATCTTAAACAAGTTCATCATATAGGTTTGAGGCCGAGCAATATTGAGAGAGAAAATGTAATGGGGTGTCATAATATCTCTCCAAACTGCTTGTATGAGCCTCATTATGCTTTCCAAAATCTCTATACAAATTTGACCAAATATCCTTTGGTTATTCAACATAATCAACAAGATAGTGCATGCTTTGAGATAGATCTAGACACATGGCCCAAAATTCTTTGTCATAGTCTTTCATTTAGTTATTTATCTCTTCATAAAATTATTCACCAGCTCCATTCATATATATTATAGAGATCTTATCTCTCTTCAAAGATCCAATCAAATTCAACTTCCACTATAGATAGCTTATGAATGGCGTAAGAAGAGGAACTGAAAATCCATTGAGAAGTTTTTGTACCTGCAAAATAAAAATAAAAATTTGAAAGAAAGATAAATTTGTTAGCTTAGTCAAACTATACTTTGACACTTAGCACATTTCGGAGTGCCACACACCTGGGTAGACTCCAAAGGATAAATCTAATGGATTCAAAGAAATTGCCCCAAGATTTATGTGGAAAATCCACATCTTTTGATGCTACAATGGAAGTATCTAAGACATATTGAATGCATCTGGATATGATACCGTGTGATTTTTCGATGTAGGGAGATCTAGTAACAAAAATAAACTTCACTAAATTCATAGAGAATGCAAAAATTTGACAATATGTTACGGTGGAATCATCAAAGAAAGAGAGCTATGATGTATCAATTATCATTCATCTTATCTCTTCTAATAAGTTGTAAATACAAAAAATTACAAATGATAGAAATAAAAATCCTAAGGTTGCATTCAAATCATGTCAAATGCACAAGATTAGATAGTTACTAAATCTCCATATATGACAAAAAATTCAACCCAACTCTAGTATAAATGTCACGGATTGGATAACTAGGTCAAGATAGGAAATGAGTGACACAAAATCAAGAACTGTGAGGATTTTAGGAGAAAATTAAGGTAACGTGGTAGATAGAAAAATTATCAAACTTTCGTAAGTAATCCTTACATTTATGGTGCTTTCTAATCCATAAGAAAAACAATCAAAAGCATCCTTATCTCATTAAAGTTGGACAAAAGCAGAATGGGTGCTTTATACATAGAAAAATAGAGTAAAAGCAGTATGTGGGGTGAATGAGTGGAGAAATTACACCAAGCGGATAAGTTATTCACTACGGATTCCAATTAAAACATGGAACAAGTAACTAAACATATAGGACATACAATTAACCTATGTTTTGATGAAATATGTTCCAACAAAAAGGACCCCAAAAAATATAAGGAATTTCGAATGGTTGTGATTTCTTAAACTAGGAAAAGTTGCGGGTTGAGATATTCCACACCAACTAAGCTCAATGACATAGATCATCATTGCAAGAGCAATATCAATACCTCATGAATATTCATGGGGGATATAGGGAAATAAATGGGAAAGTTCCTATGGGACCCGTGAACAATTCAAATTTCACCCACCAATTAAGATTGATGATCAACATTTAATCAACAAAGGATTCACCCTCATGGATTTATGTAAATTCTTGGGGTTACTCTGAAATTATTTTCACCATTTCTAGGTTACTTAATGTGATTTGGGGTACATGGTTCATGTTCATCCCCTTGATGGTTTGAGATGGATTAGAAATTGGGAGATGGGATATGATGGTTATTCATAGTTGAGAGTTGAGATAACTTAATCGGTGCTTTTATAACCTTCATTGGTTGTTTCATTGGTGTTATTTCCTTAGGTGTTGTATTCCTCTTTCTTGGATGCTCGACACCCTTCATTGTGGAAACATGGAGAGTTTACATTGTCAGAGAGAACCCTACACGAGATGAGAAAAATTGTGCATCTTAGAGGAGGAATTGAATTCCTTATTAGTATGTGGTAGCTTGAATTCATGTTCAGGGGATTAGATATGGATTAGTTGTGCCCGGGGATTCGACAATGTTCTCATCGAGGGTAGCTAAGGAATTGGAGTACATTTATTATTAGGATCAATGGAGTCCTTGGAGGATTGTGATGGAGGGATGTGGACATGTATTGTGAAGCATGGACATCATCTAGGAGACATTATTATCATGACATCACTATGGATCATGACCTTGACGTGTAATGTATCACTTGGGTTGTCCTCTAGATGGATCATTGTAGGTTTCTTGTAAGGTATTATTCCCACATTGTATTGTTGGCCTCTCTTACTATAATGTTGTCAGAAGGTGAAGTCTATATCCAAATCTCTATTTTTTTCTCATAGAATGGTACATCATGATCTATAAATGTTATTGATATCCATTGGGCACACTAGGAGGGTTTCGGAGGGGGGACCTAGGACCCCCTTCCTAGGTGTGTAAGGGAGAAGCCTCTAACAAGAAATGTTTTTGAACCTTCTAGTGTATTTTGGTTCCTTCTAGAACCTTCTTATTGTTGAAATTTGGTTGATATTTGATCTTTAATTCTTTAAGTGCAGAAATATTGAATACTTGAAATTAATGAACCATTCATACATATAAAAATTAAACCATAACACAATATGCACCCTCGGGAAAACCCTTTAAAAAATGAGAATGAAAATCCCAAACAAATATTCTCAATATAATTATGATATATAAAAGAGAATGTATTTTACAATAGAAAATTTCTTTCGGCACCCTAGGTGCAAGGTAAGAGAGAAAAAACACCTCATGTGTATATGAGAATGTATTTTACAATAGAAGATTTATTTTGGCACCCCAGGTGCAACATAAGAAAGAGAAAAACACCCCAACTATATATATTGTTGACACACTTATGTCAACAAGGGTTCACTCCACAATACTGTCGCCATCCATCGACACAAACTCCCTAAACATCGGCCCAGATAGTTATTACCCTATCCAGTAGCACTTGTGAAGGAAATTTCGTCTCACCCGAGATGTCTGAGGGAGAGATGCAGGAAACACGTTTCCGTAGAAGGAATAGGACTTAAACACTACTAGTATTCTTTTGTAGAGCTTATCAGTGATCCAAGGGGATTTTAACACATATCATGCATGAAATTTACTTATCATCATTTGTATTATGCATAAATGTCGCATCAGCATACTTCAATTCGATATAACAAAGACATCAACATAAGAAAATCCAAAAAACATTGGAAAGCTTCACATCATTCAAATATGAAAGAATTCATAGATCGCATCATTGCATATTAAGACAAAAATAGAGTTTCATTCATCAACATTCATCTCATATTAGCTTCAAGGATCAAAATACATCCCTTGGTCGAAAGCCTCAAACCAAAACTCGCTCATCCGGCGCAAATCATAGTTTAGACTCGAGACTTACTTATCGACCGATCAACTCCTTATCTGATGATCTCTTGGCTCTAATTCTAATTCTATTTATAGGTTTGTGCCTTTACAAAATGGTCCACACCGTCTTACTCTCTAACTAATTAGGACCAAGACTCTAACTACTTGCGACCAAGACGACCATACTAGCCGGTAAATTTCTTATGTGCATTTAACTTTACCACTTCTCGACATATTGTTTAAGGTTTTCTAAGATTCCGCAATGAGAATTCATGGTATCTAATGGAGAATCTGCGGTGAGAAGATTTATTGTCGACGTTTCGAACCAGGCGTGGTTCATCTTCAGGACATAGTGATGCCTGGAGATTGTTCCTCTTTCATTTGGTGTATTAATACAGAAACCTTCACGTTCCCTTGAGATGGCCGACAAGGTTGTCATGTCTAAGGTTAAAATAGGGTTATTATTTTAATGTTTTATTATTTTTATTTGTTTTTATATCTATTTATAACCCTAATACATTTTAGGGTAAATAAAAAAATTTATTAACAAATATTATCTAATAGTTAAAAATTTTATTAACTAAACATTAAAATTTTTTAACTAATCATTCAAATTTTATTACCAAATGTAATTTAATAATTAAAATTATTAATATAAAATTTTTAAGAAACATTTGTTTTTATACGTTTTTTTATAAACTCTATTTTAATATATAACTTTATAGACTTTTAATATTTATTTTAATTAAATTAAGGAATTTTATTAAAAAAATTTAAAATTTTTTAAATTTTTTTAAGGAATATTATTAAAATTTTAAGGAATATTATTAAAATTTTCCAATTATAATGAGGGAATATTTAGGAAATTCAAGTTTTAATTTATTTTAGTGAAGGAAAATTTATGGAAAATTAATTAATAGGTTTTATATAAGTTTTTATAAGTTTAATTATTAGGTTTTTGATATTAACAAGGGAATATTAATTTTAAGTATTTAATTTTAAGTATTTAAATATTAGGTTTTCTAGGTTTTTATAAGTATTTCTTTGTTGAGCCTTGCACAACTAATCCCTTTCCAAACACACTTATGTCAATAGGGGTTCACTCCACAAAACTGTCAACATCCATCGACACAACCTCCCTAAACATCGGCCCATATAGGTTTTACCCTATCCAGCAACACCTGCAACGCAGATGCTGTCTCACCTAAGATGTCTGAGGGAGAGTTGTAGGAGCCACATGTCTGTAGAAAGAAGAGGACTTGCACACTACAAGTATTCTTTCACAGAGTTTCTGAGAGACCTAGGGGGATTTTAACACATATCATGCATCATATCTACTTATCTTCATTTGTATTAAGCATAAATGTTGCATCATCATAATTTAGATCGATATAACAAAGACATCAACATAAGAAAATCCAAAAAGCATCGGAAAGCTTGGCATCATTCAGATATGAAAGACATCACAGATTGCATCTTTGCAAATTAAGACAAAGACAAGATTTCCTTCATAAACATCCATCTCATATTAGCTTAAGAAAAAAAAACATCCTTTGGCCGATAGCCTCAGACCAAAAAATTATTCATCTACAGATCATAGTTCAGACTCAAGACTTACCTATTGACTGATCAACTCCTTATTTGATGATCTATTCACTCTAAATCTAAGTCTATCTATAGGTTTGCTCCTTTACAAAATGGTCCACACCACCTGACTCTCTAACTACTTAGGACCAATACTCTAACTACTTGTGACCAAGCTGACCATACTAGTTGGTAACTTTCTTTTGTGAAGTCAACTTTGTCACTTGTCAACATCTTCTTTGTCATGCCTTGCGCAACTAATCCCTTTCCAATAGATACTGAGCAATAGATAAAAGAGATCAACCAAATGAACTTTGGAATGTGTCCAACACATAAATAACTCGCAAAAATCATTCCCATGCAAGAAGTAGAAAATCCTTGCATGGGGACTTAGGACCCCATGCAAACCATAACAATTGCTCTTCTTGGAGAATTATTCTACACCTCATTTTCTTCAAGATTGCATACATGATGTGCAGTTCATTTCTTATTTTAAATTAAATCATGCTTCGTTGAGTTCAAGATGAACTTGCCTTCTAATTGGATGTGGTATAACTTAGTTAGGATGCTAACTTAAGTGACATCATGCAATAGTTCTAACTCAAGTGTCATAACTTAAGTGTCGTCTTTTAACTTAAGTGTTGTCTTTTATTTTAACTAAAGTTTCATATTTTGGTTAAACTAAAGTTTTGTCTTTTAGTTTAACTAAAGTGTCATCATGTAAAATACTATAGTTAACTAGTTATTTTTTATTAAAACTTTAGTTAACTTTTATTAACTAAAATCATGTCGATTGAGTTATTGAAGTGACCACTATGAGCTCTCCTTTAATTAACCGATGCATACATTGTTACTTTAATGGAAGCTTAACAATTCGTGTTCACTTTAATCAATTGAAGTCTTCTCATGAGAAATTTTGAATTCTCTTGTTCTCTGTGCATTCTATCTTTATCACTTATCTTATCTTTATGGTCAATGTGTGCTAACTTTAATTTATCTATCACATCATAGTAAAATATGTGTCATATGTTGTGATCATATTATATTACTCTTAGAAAAAGTGATCATATGCTAAACTAATTCACTCTAGACCTGTCTAGTCTGTAAAGGATAATTAATGTGAACATTAAGCTCAATCTTAGATCAATTGAACTCACAAAAGTTGATTGAAAACATGCATAAATCCACTCAAATTGGAGACTGAAATTGGTGGGTAACAAAAACTTTCATTGAATAAGTTTACATCATCCTACCTTATAATATAATAGGTTGTACAAATAAATAATTAGATCAGATATTCGAATTCCTAAGGACGAAATTTGAATCCTCTTAAAAGAAGGCTTACTAAAAGTCAAAAATCCCCTCTAGGTGCATAAAAAACTTCCAAACCAGTCAAGGAGGTCAGGAATTGGATGAATGAGGAGTATATACTGATAAGTGAGGGAAATTAAATATACTCATGCTTTTAGGAGAGAAAAATATGGAGGATTAGTTGTGCAAAAAACAAGGCAGTTGCCATGTGACTAGCTTTCACCTTTTTCCTTAAAAGCTGCTAAAAAGAAGTCTAACTCTAGATAAGGTAGGAATGTACACTTACTAAACTGAGAAGTTTGTTGAGATATTAGAATCTTATCTAGAATATTGTGAAGTAACTCATGCAAATATATTAGGGAATTTTTTACCAAATGGTGCAAGTGGATTCCAACTAGCTAATGTAGGACCTAGGAAATTAATCAAAAAGACTAATTACTGTATCCTAAGTATGGGAATTGGTTTTTGACTATTTTAACACCCACTCTTAATCCTGACTTATGTGAAATATTATAAATATATAAGAGATATGGGGCCTAGAAACAAGTCTTAGTCACCATTTACATATTGATTTTCCATACCAAACAAGGGAAGAGTCAAAACCATAAGCGGAGAATCCTCCCTTAAACATGGACAGGAACAAAATTTTCTGAAATATTGTCTTCAATTAATATTCACCGTGTGATCAGATATCCCAAGTAGTGACCCAATATTTCTATATATATGCTCATAGAATTCCTCGGTGAAGATGTATGCAACTTGCTCGGATGATGCGCAATAGTGCAGAGAAATGACCTCATCTTGCATAAGTCCCCTGATGTAGTGCATATGTATCTCTATGTGTTTGGTTTGCTCCCTATGTACCGGTTCTATTGATATTGGAATGATAATTTGGTTGTCATAATAAATGACTGTGGAAGTGTCATATTTTATCCCAAACCCTCCAAGTATACCCTGCAACCAAAAACATTGAGTAGTTGCATTCACAACTCCTCTGTACTCTGCCTATGTAGAAGAAAGTGAAATGGAACTTTTATTTTTACTTGAACAGATGACTAATACATTTTCAAGAATAAACACATATATAGAAGTTGATTTTCTATCAGTTTTATCACCTTCCCAATCAGAGTCAGTAAAACCAACTAACTCTAGGTCATATTTTGCAACATAGTGAATCCCATGTGTCTTTGTTCCTTGCACAAAGTGCAAGATTCTATTTGATTCCCTCCAATGGATGTAATATAGATGATCCACGTGTCTAGATTCCACACTCACTACATAATAAATATCATTTAGTGTGTGATTCAAATATATTAGACAACCAACTACATCCATATACGGTGTGTTGTTTACCAAAGGAGTTGATTTTGCTTCTTCAAGCTTAACTCCTGAGAGGAAAGGAGTCTTGCTTGGCTTATAATCCTTCATATTTAACTTGTTTAGAAGGTATGAATCATACCTGGACTGATGTACTTTTATTCCAAGGTCTGATTGAGAAATATTAAGCCCCAAAAATTGGCTCAACAATCCCAAATCAGTCATGGAGAAGGCATGATTCAATGCATCCTTCAAGGAGGAAATTTATTTTTATAAAACGTTCATCCACATACAAAACAATAATAATGGTTGAATTATGAATAATATCCAAATATAATTTTGGATCATACTTGCATCTACTAAAATTCTTTGATAGCAGAAATCCATCAATCTTGGCATACCAAGCTTTGGGAGCTTCCTTTATCCCATATAGTGATTTCTTCAACCTACACACAAGATATGTATTAGTAAAAAAATATTCTGGATGATGCATATATATCTCTTCTTTAATATCTCCATGTATAAATGCACTCTTTGCATCCATGTTAGCTGCAATGACCAAAACTAGTCTTATAGAATCCATCTTTACCACTGTTGCAAAGGTCTCATTATAGTCAATGACTTGGAATTGGGATAAGACCTTGTCCACTAACATTTCCTTATACTTTATAGGATATCCATCAATATCAAACTTTGTCTTGAATACCCATTTTTCAGTTGACTAGATTTCTCCTTGGTGGAGGATTGACTAGTTCCCATGTCTCATTCTTCTTGAGCGAATGGTATTTCTCATTCATAAGTGTTTTCCATATTGGATATTGTGATACTTCTTCATATGTTTTTTTATATTATTCAACCATAATATAACACTTCTCAGCAAAGCATGGGTCCTTTATAGAAAGGGCACTCTCGAATTGAGATCTAGTTCTTCTAGCATCCCTACGATTCCCAACTATTTCCCTAGCTTCTTGAATGGTATTTTCTTCCCACTTTTTTATTATAGGAGTGTTAGTATATGAAATTAAATATTCATTATTATACATATTAGAATCATAAAACTTATTAGAGTCTTCACTTACAATCAGAGGTGGTGGTGAACAGGACTCTCCAATTTCTATTGTTGGCATAGGCTCTTCTTCAAACTGAACACTCCTTTCAATGACAAATATTTGAGTGCTCATTTTTATCATATTATACATTTTAGAATATTTTGAATACCCATAAAATATCCATTCTTGAATTTGGGGTTCTAAATCATTCCTCTTTTCTAAAGGAATTCTAGCTCAAGCATTAGAGCCAAAAATCCTGAAGTGGGGAACATCAGGCTTGTGTTCACTCCAAGCTTCGAAAGGATCGATTCCATAAATATATTTGTGAGGAACCCTATTATGGATATAGTATGCATAGTTTACTTCTCCATCCCAATACTTTGGTGGCAAATCTTTAGACTCAATCACACAAGTGTCCATCTCCTTGAGAGATCTATTCTTCCTCTCAACAACACCATTCTACTATGATGTGTAAGGAATATAGTGATGCATATGGATATTGCATATTCACAAAATTGTATAAATTTAGATTTGACATATTTACCACCATTATTAGATATGAGGGTCTTGATCTTTCTTCCAGACTGGTTCTGAACTAAGGCTTTAAAACGTTTGAAGAGGTCAATAATGTCTGACTTGTACTTGAGGAAGAATACCCAACAATATCTGGAAAAGTAATCAATGAATGTTAGGACATATTTGGATTGATTCATTGACATATGATGAAAAGAACCAGCTATATCATTATGAATAATCTCAAGGGGTGCAGAGTTTTTCTCATGACTGACTCTCTCATACTTGTGCTCTAGGTGTTTTCCTAGAATGCATCCTTGGCAGACTTCTTTAGAAAACCTGATTTTGGGAAACCCAATGACCATGTGTTTGTGACACAAATAAAATAGGTACTTGTATTTTATATGGCCAAACCTTTCATTCCATATATTTCTAGATTCATTAGCATGAGTGTGGAAAGCAGAGGGGTTTGAGAAGGGAATTAAGTGTGATAACTTGTACACTTTAGTGCTATGATAATAAAAAAACCTTTTTCTATGACTTTACCATTCAAAATTTCAGTGATTTAAACATAATTGGGAGTGAATACAACCTTATTAGGAGACCTAGTCTGGGTCATCTGATAGACTGACAAGATATTGGCAGCAAGACTTGGGACACACAAAACATTTTTGAAGGAACAGTGGTCAAGATCTATTTCTACCCTTCCATTTACTTTCAGTTTCAGAATAATCTCCCAATACAATTTTAGTACCATTCGAATCATCAAGAGAGGAGAAGGTTTCCCTTATCTAAACCATGTGTTATGAAGCTCTTCAATCAATGATAAAGGAAGAGTATCTTACAGTGTTTCCTGCCAATGCATGATCTCTCTACTTGTCTTCAAAATTTGATGCACCCTCCTTCTTATTTGCACCTTCAGGAAGAGATAGGTTGTTCTTTTCAAGGATTTGAGTCAACATATCGATTTGTTTCTTTATGCAAGAGCTCTATGGATGGTAGCTCTTACCACATTATGCACACTTTCTCATTTCACCTTTACCTTGTTTCTTCTAGGAATTATTCTTAGAGCATGAAGACTCCTCATGAGACTTGGAATTGTCTTTATTTTGATCAGGAGGCCTCTTTGGATTAGAATTCTTCTTGCCTTTGGAATCCATCTTTGAATCTACAACAACCAAATCTTGATCTTTGGAAGGTTTAATGGTTCCCATCATGACAAAATTATCTTTCTCTTGGGTCAAGTATTCCATGAACTATGCAAGTGAGGGAATCTTCCTATTTCAAACTATCAAATTTGTGGCATGGAAGGTCAATACAAACATAGAATAGTCAGGGCCAAGCTTTAAAAGTATCGACAAGACTAGTTTTTCATATTTCTTTTCAATACCACACTACTTTAACTGAAGAACAAGAGATTTGAACAATGAGAAGAATACTTGTAAGGACTCCAAAAAAATTGGAATCAGTGATACAATCTCATTCTATAGGGAATTTCCCCTCATTTCATTTTTATTTCCAAATAAGGTTTGGGGTTTCTAGATGGAAAAGAAGGTCTCTAGAAATGTTGAGACATAAGAGACCATAAGCCTCATCCCTACTATTGTGATACTTTATCTTCTCTGTTGTTGCATTTAGCTAACCCTCACTTGCCATTGTCACTCTAAAGAGTTTCTTGCTACTCATCAAAATCTCCATCTGTTCCTTCCATTCGAATTAGTTGAATGGAGTCAATATGATATGGTGTGATTGATCCATTTCTTTAGCAACTGCACCATAAACAGACTCAATGCTCTCCCTGGGAGAGTGATGTTAATCGTACAAAATCAATAAGAAAGTAGTATAATCAAGCTAAATATGCTCTCATACCATCTGAAAATTAAGCCCAAGCTTAGATCAATTGAACTCACAAAAATTGCTCGAAAACATGCATAGATCCACTCAAATTGGAGACTGAAATTGGTCCATAAAACAAACTTGCATTGAATACATTTACATCATCCAACCTTATAAAATAATAGGTTCTCCAAATATATAATTACATCATAGATTTGAATGCCTAAGGAATAAAGTTGAATCCTCACAAAAGCGTGATTACTAAAAGTAAAAAAATCCCCTCTAGGTGCATAAAAAGCTTTCCAAACCAGTTAAGGAGGTCACAAACTGGATAAATGAGGTGTTTCATATAATAAGTGATAGAAATTAAATATAATCATCCTTTTAGGAGAGAAAATTATGGATTATTATCAGTGCAAAAAACAAGGCAGTTGCCATGTCACTGGCTTTCACCTTTTTCCTTAAAAGATGCTAAAAAGCAGTCTAAATCTGGATAAGGTAGGAATGTGCACTTACTAAACTGGGAAGTTTGTTGAGTTGTCAGAATCTTATCCAAAATATTGTGAAGGATATTCTGGAGGTATTTTAGGAAAGTTTTGACCAAATGGTGCAAGTGGATGCCAACTAGCTACTTTAGTACCTATGAAATTAATCAAAGAGATTAATTAATGTATCCTAAGTATGGGAATGGGTTTTTTATTATTCTAACACTTAATATAATCCAGTGATAAGGGTTAGTAATACATCACACAACAGTAATGCTTCTACATGCAAAGCATCACTTGTACACTAGAGGTCCACCTCAACATACTAGGATATGACTTGACACGCAAGTACTTATTGTAACGAGTGTCCATGAGGTCCGACCAAATCAACTAACATGCATGCATATAAATAAATGTAGATATGATAAATAAGTTAAGAACATCTTTTTTTTAAGTCGTTTACAAAGTAGGTAAAGATATACAACATTACGAATCATAAACCAATCCACATACATCCATTGAATTAACTAATCCATTTTCATGTGCAACATTTAACAAATTCGAATAACTTACATGTTCATATCGCTAGTTGTTTTCGTTTGAGTATGAGGCTGAAGTTTTTTTTTCATCACTCCATTGTAGTTGTTTTCGCTGGATTTCCAATCATGTTGGATCAACTCGTTTCCTCCCCACCATACCCTGACGAAAAATCTCCTTCCCTAGGGACCCCCAAGCTTGACAAGGCTGACAATACCTTGCTAGAAATGGAAGTACGATGCCAGACTGTTGTTGAGAGGAACCCAGCCTCACTCACGTCATACAAACTCTTCCACAGTCGCCTCAATTCTACCCAAAGAGTTCTGGCAACAAACTATGGCAGGACTGAAGAAGAAGAAGATGCCCGAACAATATCATTATTCCTTCCTTTTCTTTACCTTCTATTAAGCATTTCAGTAATTCATATGCATCCCATGAACCAATTTAAGCTACCTCTTTAGTTCAGTTTAATTAATTAATTGATTTATTTTGTTTACCAACCCACTTTTTCGTTATCTTTAGTTCTCTGATTCTTTTCCAATTAGTTAGGATTTCACTTTAGTTCAAGTTCCTTAATTTACTTTGTTAACTAATTATTAATTTATCTTTATTTCAGTTTATTTATCCTTATTTATTTATTTATTGGTTTATTTATTTATTTATTTATTTTAATTAAAGTTCTTTATGATCAATTTATTATTTCCCTTAATTAAATTAGATGTTGATTACCATCGCACTCTCATTGCGACCATAATTACTAAGGTGTTATGCTCCCAACATGCCCTTTTGATAATTCCCATAGGTGGGGAGTTGGTTATGACGAATGAGCCAATGCAACCTCATTTTTCCCACCTTGGGAAGAGCTTGGTGGTTTATAGGGAATAAGGTTGAATCCTTATTGCATTCCCCCTAGTAATAATCTTTGTGAGTGATCGAGTAGCGGTTTACCCTCACGGCACACGCATCTGATGAACTAGAGTTTTCCTCACTCTATTCAAAGTTAGTCCAATTTTCTAGCCTTGCCGGTATAATTTTTCAGCCCCGTCACCTGATGTGGATTTCTTGGTAATCACAATCTTATCATCTGCACATAAAACAACTCGTGCATCAAATCTCATAAGTAATATGTCAACTATAACAATAAAATCAATCAACCTCAATTGTCGAGTTTTCCTGACTCATCCAGAGTCCATGCATGCCAATGCATCAAACATATCACAATTCAATCATGCACCTGCCATAGTCATCGACTCAACTAAATTTTTTTTCATATCGATGATTTCTTATGTTTCATGTACCTTCCCTTCTTGTCACACTCGACAGACCATCATATTACATGCTACATAACTTGTTTCAATAAAAATTTATAAAAATTTAAATCATTGCTGATACTTCACATGATTCTTCATTTCACAATCATAATATAAGTGCATTTCATAATTGACCAAATGTCAACATCATTCTCATAGTCATAATTTACTCATCAAAATGTCTGAAAATTCTTCTTAGATCATATCTCATCAGTAGTTAATCGTTTCACACATGTTCGGGTCATCTAAAACTGGATTCCCTAAATAGTATGTCCATACAATGTTTTAGATTCCACAATAATAAATAGTTGGGTCATTCTTCATATAATTCCCTCAATTAATAGTTATTCTTATCTCAAAAGTTACGGTAGAAACAGGGTGTTACATACACCCAACTTTAGGAAAATTCATCCTGAAGTTCTAGAATAAGTGTGGATACTGTCTACATATTTCCAATGCGTCATCTCAATCCGAGTATTGGGAGTATAACCATTATTAATTTTAGATCCTCATACATGAATCACACAATGCTAGTTTACCAAAATTCATCAACCATGTTAACTTAGTATCAAGTCGTCATTTCTATTTATACATAATGATTTAATTCAGTTACTTTTCCTATCCCTGAATGGGGCATTACATACTTCCCCTCTTTAGGAAACTTTGTCTCGAAGTTAATTTTTTTTATTGTATATTCAATGCTAGTTTCACTTTCTTTTCACATTCAAGTCTTCATGCCATTATGTTATATTTTCATCAAATATACATGGATACAAGTACTAACATTTCTTCCATCATGGATTTTATGTTTCATCCAACAAGGATCCAACACATTCTTATTAATTCCATGGTAATCTCACGTAATAGAAACCCGGTAATATTTTCAATAATTTCCAATACTGATTTACATTTCCAACGCCTCCTAGACTCCCATGAGGATTTGTGATATCCAAATTAACTACAAGATATATGGTATGAATAATCAATCAAATTTTAGCACATCCAAAGGTAAGTAAGAGTTCAAATTTATTTGGCTATCCTCTCTTTCAAGGATAGAAGGTATAGATTCCTCAATAAAATAAAGATTTGTAAGTTACAATTATGAATTACATATTCAATGTCTATTACATATTCAATAATCAATGTCTAAGTTACTTATCAGTCTCATAAGGATTCTTCCTAACCCATATATATTAATAACTTTGACTCTTAATCCATATATGATTCCAACATGTTGGGATTTAGTGACTTACACACTGGTATTAAATTTAATTTCCCATTCATATCTTTAGTATCGTTATTCCCAAGTCAAGGATCTTAGCATGTCCTTACCTTATGTTATCATTTCCATGGTCATATGACCACTTCGTCACAGTTGCCATGTCACATCATGTGTCATCATAGTCTCGTCGAGTCTTGTCTCAAGAACTAGTTGTCTTTTTGTTTAGGCGAATCAGCATGTAAGGTGGTCAACATCATTTGTTTTATCTCTTCGTGTTGATCACCTCCAAACTTTTTTTTACAAAAACCCTTTGGAGGGTTTTCCAAGTTACATTTCTTTTCCATTCTTATACCATGGACAAGTCCAGTTTGTACTTTTTCATTTTCATTAACGACGTCACCAATATGCAAAATTAGTGTCCTTGTGTTCATCTCATTACACTGTTCACATTGATATCTCATTTTCTAATTTTCGTGTCCATTTGACCCTCTCAATAATCTGTTATTATGTTGTTATAATCTTATTTCACCTAAATATCATAAGTATCCACATTCTATGTTAATATATCCTTACATTAAGTATTAATCATTTTCATACATTATTTTCAAAGTATCTATACTATATATATTAATAATGCCCACCATTATTACCAATTTTTTTGCACGATACCTTAATAATGCCCTTCATTATTTCTTTAAATGTATCCAATCTACGCTATATATTAGTTCCTCTCTTTATACACATATGACGCAAGATGTGCTTAATCTTTTCAATCTTAGGTAACTTATAAAATTAATTTACGTCTAAAACGCATTAAACATAACACTACAATTTTAAAAATGTATAAAATCTAATTATTTAATACTCGTCGTAAAACTCATTCATATAATGATCGTAATGCATTAGCAATAATTAAAATGGTACAATTTGAACCTCAACTTTTGATCAACGCATAAATGTATTAACAAAAAAAAATTATTTATATAAAATCCTATGCATTAGACTTGTCCTTTTAATTAATCAATAAAACCTTAATATAATAAAATACATTCTTTACTAAATCTACCACTAAAATATCATGCATCATTAAAATACTCAACTGAATTAATTCATTATATGTAAACATAATACATTAAACATAACCCAACTCATTTATAAACATTAACTCATTTAAAAACATTAACACAAGTTAGTTCATTATATGATTATATGCTCACACTAAACATTTATATATTTGATAGAACATTAACGTGTATAAATTCTATTTAAATCGTAAACCTAATATAATGCGTTACCCTTTTATATATATATATATAAACACAATGTCCTTCTTATTTCCTTAACCATCATTAATGCATAGAACTCCTAACATCATGTTTCCAATATATATTTGTATGTAGATGGAACTCAATTAACAAATGCATTGATTTTAACATTTATATATTTATGAAACTCCTTATTTAATAATTATAATGCTTTTAATATTATCACCTCTTTATCCATACCTCAATTCCTTTAACATCCCATTCCATTATCTAGGAGAGTATAATACTATAAAGTTTCTAGTAACTAAGTCTTTTTATGATAAGCATGCTACGCCCTTACTAACAATGTTCTAAAATCAATTATAATTATAATCCTTATATATAATCACATTCTCCCTTAATCATTGAAAAACCAATATACACATTAAAAAACACTATTATTCTTTTAACCCCGTTTATGTATATGTAACTGTTACACCCCATTATTTTTTTTGGTATAATATATATATCACGATATTTATATATTTATCGATAATTAATAATTGTATCACCCTTTATATTTCAATTATCAAATTGCATTTAATGTGTAAGATATATTACATCATATTTATGCTAGTATATATCGTCTTCATGTTTCAAATGACAATTCCATTTTCTGTATAATAAATATTATGTTATATTATACATATAGCTTTATTCATTCTAACAATCATGTCACATTTATTTAATCCATTAATCAATTACATGTATAACATTATGTTTTGCATTATACAATTAGGTACTAAACATTTAATACCTATCTCTTTTAACCTATTAATCCATCTTTCATGGTTAATCCTAAATTCCTAACCAACATTTCCACCCATGTTGGATGTATTAGTGGGCACATGTCAAGATGAAGATTTTAATGCCCAGCATGCATCGATTCTGCAGTCAGTCTTGCTATCCTCATTGCCTTGTCATTAGGTTTGTGGTTCCTGGGGAATAAGGCCGAATCCTTATTGCACGCCCCCCAGTAATAGTCTTCGTAAGTGACTGACTCATGACCTACCTTTTATACTATGAAATGGCACTTCTTCGGCAAAGTACTGACACTGAGCAAGTCGATACACAAAAGGGCATTATGGATTGAAGTTGCCTAAAGCTAGAGATGAAGATCTGCCTAGATACACATTATTCTTTCCAGTCTTGCCCATGTTTGTTAATAATCTTGTCTAGTAATCGCGACTATTTCCATTGCGTCTCGCAAGTCATTCGTGGGTAGCAAGTTATGCAACCCGCGGTTAGACGGTCACAATATGCATTCGCTGGTTTCCTTCACAGAAGTCGTGGTCCATTCACAACCTGCCAATATATGCACCGACGATTACATTAAGACAAAAATTAAAAAATTAAACTTGATTAGTTAGGGACAGTTGGGATCAAAATCATAACGTCCCCAACCTCCCTAACCATCCTAACCTTCATAACTCCCTCTGATCACCAAGTATAAATAGAGGGGAGGGGTAGAGGTTAGGGGAAGCAAGTTGAAGATAAAGGTTATGATCGAGGAAATACCTTGGAGATTTGAGCAAGAGAACTCAGTTCTTGGTCAGCAGAGGAGGGCTTGTCTCAAATAGAGGTTGTATCAATCCTTGCTTATGAATAAAGAGTGATGTTCTTCCAGACTGTGTGTTGATGTTCTTTATTTGTTGTGATTTATGAAATTCATTTTCATCTTCTTTATAAGCAATCTATACTATTTCATTCATCTTTATATAACAATTAAGATTTATGTGTTAGATGTCAATCTCTTTTGCAGGTGTTGATCATCTTAAAGCTTCTAGAGCATTTGGAGTGAAGGTTTAAAGCTTAGACAAGCCTTCATAAATAAGGTGCATGTGCTTTCTATCCTGTTTCTCTCACAAATATCTCTAGATTTTTGTATGTTTGCAAGTTAAATATTTGTATGTTGGTGACCCCAAACCCTTAGGTCATAAGGTAGATTCTTTGAACAACAGAATTAGCGATTCCAGTAGGGATTCTAGCTTGTTTTGGGTATGTTCCATAGAGTTTTCCCATCCAGTTTGCTCTTTTTGCTTTTGTAAGTGTTTTTCTTTCAGTCAGTATTGTTTGATGCTTAGGATCCGTGGGATTTTATTTTTATTTTGAAAAATGTTAGTTGTAATCACGGTCTGTTAGTATATATAGTTGTGGTTGGTAAGTTGTATTCGCAGGTTGACTGTGCATACAATTGTGATTCATTCGCAGCCTTCTTAAGTAACAATCACGGTTTCCTGTAGGGCTAGTTCAGACTGTTAGGTTTTCCTTGTTTTTGGCATTTTGAATCCTTGGGAACCTATAGGTTTTCTTCCTTGGCATTGTGTTATACTATTAGAAAATGCCTTTCATTTCTACTTGTTAAAAAAGTATCCTTTTGGGTGAGTTAGGTTTGAATCCCTGCATGTAAGTGGTTTAGGTCTTTCCTTATTGGTCTCTTTGGTTCAAGTGCTTATGTCTCTTTTGGTTGTTGGTCTCTGCCAGTCCTTCTAGGGCACTAATATGCCTCTAATTGCTTTTGTAGTGTTCTAGGTTTGTCACTTTTTCCAAGTTTTGATCTACTTGTCTTACCAAGTTAGTGGTTCTGTACAATTAGGGTTTGAGTCATCTTTGCATTGTTTGTTAAAGATTGTTATTGTAAAGATATGAACGTTATTGCTTGCATTGATACATATTTAGCTTAGCTTATCTTACTTAGTTGCATTCATTTGCATCAAATTTCCATTTTTTGAAAAAATAGAGAAACAAGCATGGCAGTTGTTGTTGCAATGTTAGCCCTAGTCTAGGCTCATTCCATTTTTGTTTTTCCAGTTATTTTCAAGAAAGAAAAAATATATAAAAGTCTAGTGTTTCCAAGTTATTTTAAATATTTCATTTGTTTCATAAAAAAAATAAAAAATAAAAAACATTATTAATAGCATTTTCTTTGAAAAATTTATACCATCTTTAATTTCAAATGTTGAGTCAAAATAGATCATTGAGTCTCATTTCTGCCACCTTTGAGTAATATAAGCCTTAAAAAGAACAATTAATCTAAAAATGATTAGTAACCTTTTTCTTTTTTTAGGCTCTATCATCAACTAGCTTAGGTTAGGTTTTTGGATTAGGAAACTTTTAACTATCCAAGAGAATTTTGAACTCATACTTAGTGTCCAATCGTTAGGTAAATCCAAGTTTACAAGGGATAAACCAAAACACTCCTCTAACATCGGATTCAAACACGAGGTCGTGTGAGAGATTGGTTGCAGAGATAACCCTCCAATACCTCGTTCGATCATAAACCAAGATTGTTGTGTGCGTGAGGGTTCTTTCAATACAACTTCTTAGGCCCCATGAGGTTCCGATATTTTTAGAATTTCGAGTTTAGATACCTTGCCCATGCACACCATTCAAGCCAACGACTATTCCGTCAGAATCTCATTGTGAATTTGGTAGCCTTAGTTTCCTAACCTAGGTTCTTACACGGGTGGCAGTGGAAGGATTTTTCCATTGCTCATAGGGTAGACATGGAATTTAACCTTGGCTAATAATTTGGGAGGGTCATAGGGTTATTCCAGCGCTTGCACCCAAAAAATTCATCACGAGATGTCAAGTAACTACTCTCTAATCTTCACTGCTTGGATATGCGCCCTAATCAACCCAAACATTCCATTGGAAGGTGTATCTATATCATGCTTGGGTTTTTGTGACTTATGGTATTCTTTTAGTGTTATATTTGGTTTTCTTGTGTTTTAGTTATACATTTAGGTATGTGATTTAAATTTTTAGCTGTGGAGGACCATCCTCTTCCTATGTCTAGAAGGTTGCAAAACCTTCCTCCATTTTCAACAATGGAACCTCCACATCCACCTCAAGGGTGGAGACTTGACATAGACGGTTCTTTTAAACCAACAGGTGTTAGTGAAGCTCTAGGTGAACTAGAAATTAGAAATACCTCAGGAACAAGTTCAACCAATAGAGATATAAGACCTACAATCTGACGCGTTTGCACGAAATTATAACAGACCTCTTACTGATTTAAGTGACCCTGTGTTAGTGCAAGTCCGTCCTTTCAGTTCACCTTTTTATGGTGTTTCTTTGATTCTATAAGTGGCTAGTTCACAATAAGGAATGCCTATCACCACTTTAGCCATGATGGATGGAGGAGTCTCTCCTACACTGGTGAGCGATTCGAGACCCAATGCATTAGTTGCACCTATAGTGTCATTGAACTTTTCAACTCCACTCTCTCTAAGAGCTCGAGGGGTTAATCCCTCAACACCTTCAAATATGTCAGGTCACTCTAGTGGGGTGGTTACTCGGATACCTAGTGCACCTTATACTTCTTTTCCTTTCATGTAGAATTCTCAAACTAATTCAAGTGGATCCACTGATTTTGTTCAAGGATTTTCATGGAATGGGGGGCATATTTCTCCATATACACCTTATGTAGGTCCATCACCTACTGATGTTGGTGTGTCATCTGGAAACCAAAATCCCTTTACAAGATTTAGTTTTCAGACCTCTAGTCAAGTTTCGGCTTCTCCGTTTAGTATCTCTCCCTTTTCACTATTTAGTGGAGGGATCACTACTCCTACCTTCCAAACTCCATTTTTTTCTGGAACCGGACAAACACCTTATCACACACCACAAACTAGTTATTCCTTTATATTTTAGATGGAACCCATTTCAAGGTACTGCTACTACATCACAGTCAATGGTTGGGGGAAACCCGTTCTTTGGGAGCCTTAGGGAAGGTACTTACTCACCTCAAACTCTGCAATATCAAGCTTCGGCTAGGCCTAAACTTCCTTTTTCGACAACTTCAAATTTATCAGATTTATCAAAAATAATGAACAATCCTGTGTGCCATAATGTGACATGGCCACATGTTCCCATCAAACTACCTTCGGCCATTCCAAAGTTTGAATGAAAGACTGGTGAGGATCCAGGTGCTCATATCACTACTTTCCATATATGGTGTTCTTCAAACTCACTGAACGATGACTCCGTTCGGTTGAGGCCATTTCAAAGGACACTCACTAATGTAGCGACTAAGTGGTACATAGAACTTATGTTAGTCGTGTATGATAGTTTCCTTGGCTTAGCAACCGTTTTTCTGAATCATTTTCAACTTCCTGTCTGGTATGATGCTGACACGAACTTTTTGTCAACTTTTCGACAGAACAAGGCCACTCACATATCCAACCATATTCAAGAGTGGAGAAGGAGAAAGAGGATTATCAAATCGAACATTCCTCTAGGATTCTTATTAGAGTGGCTTTTGAAATCATTATTGCCATATATTTCAAAACATCTTTCTACATGGGGAGTTACCAAGGAACATGAATCCATTCTCAGGACCCAACAGCTAGATCTAATCTATGCTCAATTTGGGATTCTTTATGAAATTATCCTTGAGGCTCCGAGGTCTACTAATGACTTGGAGAAACATAAGCCTAGACCCCATGATGATGGTGTGGTTGGTTCAATAAGTACACCCACTGTATAATCACTAGCTAACAAACTCCATGATCTTTCAATGAAACATTCTACAGTGGAGGCCCAAGGATGCCACTTCCTTACCACAAAATGATAATGTTTATTCAGCACAGTATTCCCAAAAGGGAACTCAGCAACTTGGTGGGAAAAAGAAGAAAGGGAAGAAGGGTGAGGGAAACCAAAATAAAAAAAATCCCACAAATAATGCTTAGGGGGGTAAGAAAGAAAAGAAGAAGCTCAAGTTTCCTTAAAAGTTGTGCCAAGGTGACCATCTGACTTATCAATGCCCCTTGATGCATCAAGCACATGAGTTTCTTAAGAAACAACAATTAGTTGTCATGAAGGATCCCTTTCCCCAACGATAAAATACAGCTTATGCTTCAAAAGATATCAGGGGCACACCAAGTCCTCCTCCTAATCAGTATTATATTCATATGGTCTGATCCGGTACTCTTTTACAGACTAGAAATAAAAACTACGAGTCAGAGGCTCAAACAAAAGATAAGTTAGTTGTCGAACCTTCATCCCCTCTTACTATTGAAAAAACGGTTGAACCTATGCCTAAGATACCTAAAGGTGTCTTTAAGAAGACATTCCACATACCTAATGTAAGGGTTTCTTCTAACTACTCTATGGTAGAAGACCTATCCCAAACACCCTATGTAATGTCAGCTTTAGAAGTGCTACATAGCTTACCTTCGCAGCACGATGCACTCTTAGCAACAATAGACAATATAGAATCTATGAACCTTTTGGAAAAATTTAATATTTCTAACGCTAAACTACGCCTACCATACCATGTTTCCTTCTCTATCGATGTCATCCATGGTCGAAAAATGATTGGACAAATGGTGGTTGGTGAATATGCTTCCACATGTGTTATGTCAATGTCTTGTTGGAAAGCATTGGGTTCCCCTCAGTTGGTACAATCGAACACGTTGCTTACTAATTTCAATGGAATATCTTTCCATCCTCATGGTATATTGCTAGCTTTTGAAGTGATGTTGGCAGGGAAAGTAGTGTCTGTTGAATTCGAAGTGATTGATGCTCCTTTGGACTATAATTTTTTGGGGGGGAGAAGCCAGGCTTAAGCCATGTCTGTTTTTCTTTCATCTGTATTCTGAGAGGAACGGAATTTGGTTACAGTTGACCAAATGAGTTATACTTGGAGGGGATGTTTGGAGAATATTGATTCTATGGTGTCCTTGATTGATCAGTATAGACTATCTAATGAAATCCTGGGAGTTTGAATTTATACATCATTGATGGGAACATTCAATATACCATCTCCTATAAATTATTTAGGTTCAACAAGTGTTGGGAAGTCTATCTCCTCAGTTGTGGATAGAAATGACCCGTGGGTCCTCCCTTCGTGAAATGAGCCCCAAGTGCCCTTATCAATAGTAGAAATAGCTTACCAAGCTATATTTGATGTTTTTGTTGATTCCATCATGAATACTCCAGTCTTAGAATATTTTAATGAAGCTTACTTGCCCACTTGGGTAGAGAACTCGACATATTCCTACGATTCCTTAGATATGGTTTTTCTTTCTGACGAAGTGTTGCAACTACAATTGTTTTCCCCAAATTTCCAAATTTTGGCCCCCCTTGTTAATTTTATCTTTGCCATGAATCATTTGGATACTTGAACTCTTTTGTCGTGCTTTAATTTCAGACTATGTTAAGGTTAACTCTCTTCCCGTTTTCAAAAAAAAAATTGCTTGTGTTTGAAACTGTTGTGGGTTGCAGAGTTTAGAGTTTGTTTTGTTACCTTTCAAGCTACGATTTCCTCTTGGGAACTTATTTCCTATGCTAACCACTGTTTCGGAGGTCTTTTAAACAACTTATCGGCACCATGTTTCCTTAGGGAGCCTCCGTTGCAGAAATCGAATGATGATTATCCTGCAGGAGGATCTTAACTTCTTTGTTGTCGCGTCATTTTGTTCGACTTGTTCATATTATCGGAGGCTGTAGTCTGATTATCTTCCGCCCTTGCGGCTCCCAAACAAACTAGGTATCCAGCATACAACTGCTCCACTTGCCGATGTTTTTTCCAATCTTCGTCACTTTGTGTTGGATCAGAGGCCGTAGTCTTTTTTCCTCTACCCTTGCGGCTGTGTAACACACTGAGTGTCCGATGTTGATGTCCTTCCACTCGTCGACTGGGACTTTTTCACCTAGAATTTGAGTCTAGATTTTTTGACTCTGATAAACTTAACGGTCTCACGGATCCCGTTGCTTGTTGGAGATTTGCCGATGCGGCTGTGAGTAAGACTACCTCGGCCAAGGTTTTAGTGTTTTAAGCCGCCGATAAGTTTTCTCTCCCCGTCATTTCGCCAGTTTTAAACCCTTGTGGACGAGACAGTGGTTCTGGCATTTGTTAAGGTTTTTCATGACAGTATAGGGCCTCTTTTGATGACTAGTCGTTTTGTTGATGCAGTTTGGTTTTATTGAAAAATGCAGTCCTAATTAATGATATGTGTCGTTTAATTGCAGATGAACTCAAGAGATTTTTATAAATTACTACTGCGAGAAGGCATAGCGGGGAGACGAAGTAGCAGAAAACGACTGGATAGTGTTAGGCAGAGTTCGTACCAAAACCAACGGGATCTCAAGGAGAGAAAACGAAAGACAAGGTAGAATCAATGGCGGCAAAAGCCCAGGCCTAGAAAGATCTATCAGTTACCAAGTGGATCCCGCTTTGTTGAGTACTCTATAACGCATGAAGTAAATCATGAGTACTCACAGAAAAGACAAAAATGGGGGTATTAAACGATTTGGAGAAACCCAACGGTCACACGGTTGGGGAAGCCCAAGCGGTTAGCTGATTTGGTTTAAATATAGGAAAGTTAGAACTTATAGGGGCTTTTTCCCTAGAAAAACCTTGTGAACCATTGTTTGTAAGAGGAAATACTTCGTTTTACAATAAGAAATTACATTTTTTTTGCCTGTTGGAGAAGGTGCTATGTGGAATGTTTCAATGCGATAAATGAACAATGTTGAAGGGGAACTATTTCATTTTCAACTGTGTTTCATTAACTATGAGAGCGTTCTAACTTTCTGAACCTATGTTCTTACTTGAATGTTCTCTAGTATATTCTATAATTTTTCCACTATGAGTAATGGACGTTTTAACTGTTGATGGGCTCTCTTGTCATGTATTCTTTATTCACGTTTGTATGTTTGGTTTTAAGAACAACTACCTGTGATTTTCCGTAACATATGAATAGTATTACATTACTCATGAATTAATATCTAGCTCTCTAGAGATAGCCTAGTTAGTATTTATTTTCTAATGATGTGTGATTTAGATGTGGTGAAGTTAAGACGAGAGGTAAGAACCTGTGCATCACATTGTGAACATTCCTTGCATTCTTAATCAACTTGCATGTTAGGTAGGCACGTGCATAACATACTTTAAGTCAAAAAATACAAAATATATATGGTGGATCGGGACGCAACCAGTAAAACCTTTTATTTTTGTTACCTGACCTACGGTAGCCAGACCGCAAACTGGAAAGATTCCCTGCACCAAACAGTCACGGGATAATTGGGAACGTTGACTGGGGAGAATCCCTTGCTGTTGTCGCCTGCGAATTTCTAGGCCTCAACAGTCTTTTGGTGCTAGAAGGAGGGCCGCCAGTGCATGGCTGGTCGAGGAAACCCATTTTCCCGAGACTATTCCACCGGTAACAATTCAGAAAGCAGTGGGTTTCATAATCCAATTTCTGAAGAGGAGGGTAGAGAACATTTGGATTCTGTCGAAAATGAAGTTGTTAATGATCTGAGAAGACACACTAGGGCATATGTGAAAAAGATTGGAGGATCGTTGATTATCCCTGAATTGCCTAGAAGGGAATATAAAAGGAAAGATCGTCCTATATTGGAAGACTCAGTGCTGGTTGGGGATTGGGAATAACTTGTAGAAACAGCCTTACAGGAAGTTGTACTACCTTTGAATCAAGTAGGCCCGGATACTCCTCACAGTTCTCCTGTTCACACTCCTATTTGCTCACCCCCTCACTCTCCACCCAGAATCATGGCCGGTGTAAATGCAAATGAACCACCCAACCCACCGAATCCACCACCTTCCTGGAAAGCTAGATCACCTTTAAACCTAACACCTCCTTCGCATGATTTACCTCAATCTTTTGAAAAGATGTTGCCCAAGTTTGACCCAAATGAGAAGATACTAGTAGACGACCATTTGTAAAGTTTCTATTTGGCAATAGAAGGGTTAAGGTTTGGGGAGTATGAGGATGTAGTTTGCATACTTTTCCCACACACCCTCAAAGGAGCTCCAACATCGTGGTACTTTGGTTTTCCTGCAAATTCTATCCCCGACTGGGACACCTTCGAGAGGATTTTTAGAAGTAAGTATGCAACCCAAAAAACTCATGCATCTCTCATGAAAGGACTATGCGCCTTAAAGAAAGAAAGAAAGGAGAAGGTGCATAGTTTCACCCAAAGATTTGCAGCATATCTTAAGAATTTTTCTGAAGCTAACAAACCTTTGAACAAATTCTTGATTGAATACTATACCTCGGCTTTAGGACCCGAGTTGGCCATGTTTGCCAAAATGAAGGCCAAGCCTACTCTAGCAGAGACCTATGAGGAGGCGAAGAAAGTAGAGGATGAAAGGGAAAGTATCGAAGATTATCCCGAACGATCAGGAGAGAAAAATGTGGGAAGGAAAGCTTTGTTGTTTACTAAGCCTAAGGAGGAGCAATCACCAGATTTTGAAGGAATGGCAAAAATGATGCAGAAGCTTTCTAACAGAATCATAGACTTGGAAAAGGAAAAGGAAGCCCAAAAATTCTACAAGCCCTATTACAAGAAACGGGAGGATAACAATCAATCCCAACCTCCTCTGCACAATTCGGCATCTATGAATTTAACAGAGGTAGGAATGGACAATTTTTGCACTTTCCACCAACAACCCCACTCTAAAAAGAATTGTCCTCAATGGATAAACTCAATGACGTTGGTTATGAATCAGCTGTTGGACTCTAAATTAACAGAAGATGAATATGAAGAAAGGAAAGACAGTAATATATCAACGAAAGAACAAGAGGATTAGACCATGGTTCTATGGGACTGTGTTTCGTTGTTTAACGCTGAGGAAGAAATGGTTTTGGGACACGAGGACATGAGGGAAACAAATGTAACTACAAGAAGCCAAGGGTTAGCTAAAGAAAACAGTATCATGCTCCCAAAGATTAAAAGGCTTCAAAGGAATGTTAAGAAATTTCAGAATAATTCCTCGCTAATGTAGTTCCGGAATTTACCATCACCAGCCAAGATCCTAGACAGACTAACGTGTTCACCAATCCCAATGAAGGGAAAATAAATAATGGTAAACCAAATCCCACCGAACCTAAGATGGAATATGACATTGTGGAGGATATAAATAAGGTAAGGGTGAATATCTCTTTATTTGAAATGTGTAAGGTGCCGCAGCAGAAAGAAAAGATTTGGAAAGAACTTGAAGCACCAGAGGAGGGGCTACCCACTGGCGATCAACCCAAGGAAGGAAAAATTAGAGAAGCAAGCATAGGAGGTAAGTCTAAGAGCAAGAATCCACCATTTCTCCTCACTTTTGAAATTTTTAACCACAATGTACATAATTTGTTGGTAGACTCAGGGGCATTGGTTAACGTTATGCCGCTGTCGGTCTACAAAAGGATAAATGGGCAGCCTAAACCATCCACCTAAAGGGTTGTTCAGTTGGATAGAACGAATGTGAAGGTAATTGGGGAGATGGAGGATGTTCTAGTCCACTTATCTTCAAATGATAAGGTGTTTCAAGTTATTGATATTGTGGTGGCTGACATACCAAACGCTTATGGACTTGTTCTGAGCAGGGATTGGTCGGCAAAGCTAAATGAATATTTTGCCTCGAACTAGTCACATCTGTGGTTTCCGTATAAAGGAAGCCCGAATCAAACCAAAATTTTGAGGGAGCCCCATATGAAATACAACGTTACTCAGTTTGAGGAAAAAAACGAACCAATGGATTCTGTTTTGGGAAATTAATTTATTGAGTTAGAACCAGGAAATTACCCAGCAGAAGAAGCCAGCGACACATCAGACTCTCAGCCTGATCTCCTTCGGTTTTCACAGGCTGATGAAATCGATTGTAAAATAGTAAACTTAGCAGTAGAAGTAGATTCCCGCATAGTAGTTAGCGATTTCTGGACACTTTTTTTTTTATGGATCTAAAAAATTAGAAGGGCCAGGAGCCGGCTGTGTCCTGATAGACCCCGATAAGAACAAACATTTTATTTCATGTAGGTTAGAGTTTGAATGTACAAATAACACAGCTGAATATGAATCGTTGGTTCAAGGTTTAAGGAAAGCAATTGAATTAAAGGCAAATAATCTGAAAGTTTTTGGAGATTCTAAAATAATTGTAAAACAAATTCGGAATCAAATACATTGCATTTCTCCTCACTTAAAAGCTTATCAAAATGAGGTATGGGATTTACTCAAATGTTTTAACGCATTTAATATTGTATCAATTCCAAGACTTAAGAATGCAACAGCTGACTTGTTGGCCACATCAGCTGCTAGGCTTGTGCCCTCTAATAATCGGTGCTCTGTTGAATTGCTTTTCAGGCCCTCGGTTCCAGATATGATTACCAACCTACGAGTGTTTGACGACGATCAGCAGATTATAGAATGCTTAACTAATGATGAGGTATTTAAAGGGGCGATTATTGATGATGAAGAACATCAGGCTGAGCTGAAATTTGATAATTTCATCCCTAAAGGAGTCAAAACCTTAGAACGGATGTTTGATTTAAATGAAAAATTTAGAAGACCAACAAACGTGAAGACTCACAGCTCATCTCTACAGTTCGAATTGATAAATTTAGGGACTGAGATAAAGCCTAAATATGTGAATCTTGGAAAATGTTGTTCACCAGCGGAAAGAAATAAGTTCATCGGTCTTTTTAATCAATATAAAGATGTTTTCACCTGGACATATAGAGATCTGAAGACATATGACACCAGTATCATCCAGCATGTTATCCCCATCAAATTTGGAGTCAAATCTTATCAGCAACCTTTAAGCAAAATGCACCCAAAATTGGAACCTCTAATCCAGAGTGAAGTCAAGAAATTATTGGATGCTAGAATCATTTTTAAGGTTAGACACTCGGAAAGGGTCTCAAATCTGGTACCAGTGAGGAAGAAATCTGGAGAAATCAGGCTATGTGTGGATTTCAGAAACTTAAATCGTGCTTCAGATAAAGACAATTATCCTGTTCCACCCATGGAGAAACTACTACAAATGGTTTCAGGTTCTGAACTATTTTCTTTATTAGACGGATTTTCAGGCTACATTCAAGTATTAGTAGCCAAAGAAGACAGATTGGAAAAAACATTCAGGACCAGGTGGGGAACTTTCACTTACAGAAGAATGCCCTTTGGGCTTATAAACGCTGGAGCTATGTTCCAGAGGGCTATGGACATAGATTTCTGTGGTTTGATTGGCTGCAGTGTTGTAGTGTACCTCGATGACATCACAATATTCTCAAAGAGGAGAGAAGAACACGCATTTTATCTAAAGCAGATTTTTGAACGCTGCCAAAAATATGGTATCTCACTCAACCCCAAGAAGTGCGTGTTCATTGTTACAGAGGGTAAGTTACTGGGTCATGTAGTTTCAAAGAAGGGAATCGCCATAGACCCAAAAAGGATCAAAGCCATTGAACAGATCCCCTTGCCCCATAATAAAAAGGGCATGCAATCATTTATGGGGACAATAAACTTTGTGCGAAGGTTTGTGCCAAATTTTGCTCAAATTGTTAAACCTTTGCAGCAAATGGTAAAGCAAAGTGTACAATTCAAGTGGATTTAGGTTGAGAAGAACGCATTCAGCAAGGTTAAAACTGATTTTGCGCATGCACCCTCCCTCAAAAGCCCAAATTTCGATAAAGATTTTATTCTGTACACTTTCGCATCTGATGATTCGCTAGCAGCTGTGCTTACTCAAAAGGAAGATGGGGGAGATGAATCCCCATATATTTTATGAGCACTGGTCTGCAAGGGGCTGAATTAAATTACCCGGCTATAGAAAAACAAGCTTACGCAGTGTTCAAAGCAATGAAACAATTCAAGCCCTACATACTAAAAAATTGAACCAAGGTAATCGCATTAGAGTGGGGTCTAAAATGGGCCTTATAAGAAAACGTGCCAAAATAAGTTTTTGTGAGTTGGAATTCAAGAACCAATAGAATTTCAATAAAATAAGTCAACCATAATGGTTGAATTTACATATTTTTCATTAAAAAAAAACTACTTTTTGTGTTCATATTTTCGACATATCTCCCTATGTTTTTACTCAAATTTCAATCGGGAGAGCTCGTTGGATGTGGAATTTGATTCCGCATCCAACGAGTACCCACACTGCATACTTTTGACGGACCTTGCTACCCCAAAAACAATAAATACCTGAAAAAACGTGATGATGACATCATCATCACGTTTTTTCAGGTATTTCTTGTTTTTGGGGTAGCAGGGTCCATTAAAAGTATGCAGTGTGGGTACTCATTGGATGCGGAATCAAATTCTGCATCCAACGAGCTCTCCCGATCGAAATTTGAGTAAAAACACAGGGAGATATGTCGAAAATATGAACACAAAAAGTAGTTTTTTCTTTCTTCCTCCAAAATTAATCAATATTATTTTATTATTTTAACTATTATTTTATTATTTTCCTTAGGAGGCCCATTTTAGACCCCAAAATTCCTCTAATGTCCCACACCCAACTATGAGGTCTCTTTTTGTACAGAAGGAGTTAGGAGAAAGAAGGGTTAATTGGGTAACAGCTCTTCAGGAATATGACCTGAGTTCAAGACAGCTTCTATAGTTAAAGGGCAAGTGTTGTGCAGACTAATGACTAAAAATAGAAACAATGAAGAACATGCCTCGGAAGACGAGGCTGAATTACATTTGATGGATGTATGTCCTCTTTTCACAGCCCTGGAATCTTGGTATCGAGACCTTGTGCATTACCTTCAGACAGGATCGTTGCCAGAACAATGGAATTCTAAGCAAAGAAGAGCATTGCGTCTTAAATCAGCCTCATATCAAATTATTGAAGGAATATTATTCAAAAAAAATTACAACGGAGTTCTTCTTAGATGCTTAGAGAAATAAGATGCGAAGAAGGTAATGATAGATTTGCATGACGGGCTTGGTGGGGGACATTTTTCGGGAGATACTACAACTCACAAAATTCTCAGAGCTGGATACTATTGGCCCACGCTTTTCAAAGTTGCACACACCCATGTCAGGAAGTGCGACATTTGTCAAAGGTGTAGTGGAAGACAAGCTAAAGCAGCAGGGCCATTGAAGCCTGTGATAATAACAGAGCCCTTTGAACAATGGGGGTTAGATATCATTGGGGATATAAAGCTGAATTCTTCCCTGCAACATAAGTATATTCTGACAGCAACTGACTACTTCACTCATTGGGTCAAAGCCATCCTGTTGCACAAAATAAATGAGAATGCGGTCATAGACTTCTTGCAAGACCATATTATGACCAAGTTTGGAGTTCCAGTTTCTTTAGTTTTTGATAATGCTACTTACTTTTCCTCAATAACATTAACTGCTTTTGCTCATGAGAAAGGGATTAAGTTGCATTACTCTACTAATTATTATCCACAGGTAAATGGCTTAGCTGAATCTACAAACAAGAACCTAATTAGGACTTTAAAAAAGACGATGATAGAAAATCAGAGGAGTTGGCACTCAGCTTTACCAAACGCCCTTTGGGTTGATAGAGTCACCCCCAAGTATTCGATAGGAGTGTCTCCGTATACCCTTGTGTATGGTAAAGAGGCCATTCTACCCCCCAATATCATGCTACCCTCTTCCATAATAGCTCAAGAATCTAGAGGATCGGATAATGAAGTCTTGCAAATGAGGATATATAATATCCTGAAGGCAGAGGAGTCTCGATCTAAAACCAGAGAGCACTTTAAACAACAACAAGAGGTAGTAAAAAGGTGGTTTCATAAACACAAGGCTGGAACAAAAGACTTTGACGTGGGAGATTTGGTTCTCAAGTGGGACCACCCCCATGATGAGAAAGGAAAACACACGAAATTTTAACAGTTGTGGGTAGGTCCTTTCCAGATTGCGGCAAAGCTTGGCCCCTCAACTTATAAGTTGCAAGATTTACAAGGATGGGAAGAGAACTTACCAGTAAATGGTTTAGTTCTCAAACCTTATTTTTCCTGAGTTTTGTTTGTGTTCTTTTATCTTGTATATAAATAATATGGCTTGGCCGTCTTCTTTGAGTTAAGTAGTTCAATTTTGTTTTAGTTTAAATTCTACTGATTTCAATAAAGGAGGAAAACCCACGGTTGCATGGAGAACATCAAAATTTTGGAATGATTAAAGTTCTTGGGTATAAGACTATGTATTATTGTTTATCTAAAAGAACTTCTTCCATTTTAGCAGTTTTCTCGAGTAGCTATGTACGCATTGAAGTCCTGCTTAACCCCTGTGAAATAAACCAGAATCAAAGGGTCTGGAATACTATTTTGAGGCTCCATCCATGTCACATTTAAAATGTCCTAGGGAGTGACAGTAAAGGGCCCATGGAAAAGAAGCAAGGTAAACATTATATTATATATAAATGATCCCATGCCAAGAATTGAATGCCAAAAGGCAGATAAGAGTTGAAATCTCCTATGAAAACATTATATATCAAAACAAACGCTGAACCATATAAGTACTAAATCGCCGAAAATTCCTCTCCGTCCGTGAGCTGAAATGTGAATACATCTCTCACACAAAAGGACACTAGGGATAGAGGAGCCTGAATCAAAATTCAAAAAGAAAGGCATGCAGGAGGACTCATATGAAAAAGGACAAAAGTTCAAAAGCACGAAAAGTGCTAAAATGGCATGGGAATGAGGAAAAAATGAATATTTCTGTTTACCATATGCTACGATCCTGTGGTGTCCAAGCTGGCAGCTACCTGAAGATAGAGGTAACAAATGAAATTCATCTTTTGGCCTCCAAAGAGTTATCTTGACTTGAAAATCCTGGTTTCCACTCTCCTAAATTGGACTATCATCAATGATTAAAAGTACATATATTTGCCATTTGAGAAATCCAAATAGCTAGAATAATTCAACAGGTTCGTTCGTTGTTAAACAGTCTGTTACTCAAGAAATAATCGTCCAGAGATCTAGGTTCACCAGGTAGTCACCAATTGTTGCAGCTGCAATTGTTTTCCCCAAATTTCCAAATTTTGGCCCCCCTTGTTAATTTTAGCTTTGCCATGAATCGTTTGGATCCTTGAATTCTTTTGTCATGCTTTAATTTCGGACTATGTTAAGGTTAACTCTCTTCCCGTTTTCAAAAAAAAATTGCTTGTGTTTGAAACTGCTGTGGCTCGCAGAGTTTAGAGTTTGTTTTGTTACCCTTCGAGCTGGGATTTCCTCTAGGGAACTTATTTCCTATGCTAACCACTGTTTTGGAGGTCTTTTAAACAACTTATTGGCACCATGTTTCCTCAGGGAGCCTCCATTGCGGAAATCAAATGATGATTATCCTGCAGGAGGATCTTAACTTCTTTGTTGTCGCGTCATTTTGTTCGACTTGTTCATATTATCGGAGGTTGTAGTCTGATTATCTTCCGCCCTTGCGGATCCCAAACAAACTAGGTATCCGGCATACAACTGCTCTGCCCGCCGATGCTTTGTCCGGTCTTCATCACTTTGTGTTGGATCGGATGCCGTAGTATTTCTTCCTCTATCCTTGCAGCTGTGTAACGCACTGATTGTTCGACGTTGATGTCCTTCTGCTCATTGACTGGGACTTTTTCACTTAGAATTTGAGTCTAGCTTTTCCAACTCCGATAAACTTAACGGTCTCACGGATCCCATTTCCTGTTGGAGATTCGCCGACGTGGCTATGAGTAAGACTACCTCGGCCGATGTTTTAGTGTTTTAATCCATCGATAAGTTTTCTCTCCCCGTCGTTTCATCGGTTTTAAACCCTTCTGGACGAGACAGTGGTTCTGGCGTTTGTTAAGGTTTTTCATGACATTATAGGGCCTCTTTTGATGACTAGTCATTTTGTTGATGCAGTTTGGTTTTATTGAAAAATGCAGTCCTGATTAATGATACATGTCATTTAATTGCAGATGAACTCAAGAGATTTTTATAAATTACTACTGCGAGAAGGCATAGTGGGGAGACGAAGTAGCAGAAAACGGCTGGACAGTGTTAGGCAGAGTTCGTACCGAAACCAACGGGATCTCAAGGAGAGAAAACGAAAGACAAGGTAGAATCAATGGAGACAAAATCCCAGTCCTGGAAAGATCTGTCAGTTACCAAGTGGATCCCGCTTTGTCGAGTACTCTACAAACGTAACGCATGAAGTAAATCATGAGTACTCATAGAAAAGACAAAAATGGGGATATTAAACGATTTGGAGAAACCCAAAGGTCATACGGTTGGGGCAGCCCAAGCAGTTAGATGATTTGGTTTAAATATAGGAAAGTTAGAACTTACAGGGAATTTTTCCCTAGAAAAAACTTGTGAACCATTGTTTGGAAGAGGAACTACTTCGTTTTACAATAAGAAATTACATTTTTTTTTCCTGTTGGAGAAGGTGCTATGTGGAATGTTTCAATGCGATAAATGAACAATGTTGAAGGGGAACTATTTCGTTTTCAACTGTGAGAGCGTTCTAACTTTCTGAACCTATTTTCTTACTTGAATGTTCTCTAGTATATTCTATAATTTTTCCACTATGAGTAATGGACGTTTTAACTGTTGATGGGTTGTCTTGTCATGTATTCTTTATTCACGTTTGTATGTTTGGTTTTAAGAACAACTACCTGTGATTTTCCATAACATATGAATAGTATTACATTACTCATGAATTAATATCTAGCTCTCTAGAGATAGCCTAGTTAGTATTTATTTTCTAATGATGTGTGATTTAGATGTGGGGAAGTTAAGATGAGAGGTAAGAACCTGTGCATCACATTGTGAACATTCCTTGCATTCTTAATCAATTTGCACGTTAGGTAGGCACGTGCATAGCATACTTTAAGTCAAAAAATACAAAATATATACGGTGGATCGGGCCGCAACTGGTAAAACCTTTTATTTTTGTTACCTGACCTACGGTAGCCGGACCGCAAACCGGACAGATTCCCTACACCAAATAGTCACGAGCTAATTGGGAACGTTGACTGGGGAGAATCCCTTGCTGTTGTCGCCTGTGAATTTCCAGGCCTCAACACGAAGCCACTATGGAAACCATGTGTGCACTTGAGAAAATTTGTGAGGACCTCCATCACAAGTCTTTCTTCCTTCCAGAACTAAGCAAGATGGAAAACTCAGAGCTCCACGTGATACTAGTACAACGTGTTCATCTGACCGTCAATCCTTTACCTACGAAAGGGATATTTGTCAAGGGGAATATTGCAGACATCTCTACCACCATCCTGATCAACATTTCTGCGAAACCTGATGTCATGGAAAACATACACATTGGTTCAAACTCTTCTCTGAAAGAGGTTTCTGGTTATACATCCTTGTTCAAGTAATTCCACAATGTATTTTCCTGGTCATATGAGGAGATGTCAAGCATTAATCTATCGATAGTAGAGAATGATATCCGAACATACCCTAATGTAAAACATGTTCGACAGAAGCTCAGACTTGTTAATATACAGAATGAGGCAACCATCAAGGCTGAGGTGGAAAAGTTGTTGAAAGATGGATTCATCTACCTTATATCTCTGACATAATGGGTGTCAAATCTCATTCCGATAGACAATAAACAAGGGACAATACGTGTTTGTACAAATTTTCAAGATCTTAACAAGGCTTGTCCAAAGGACAACTATTCAACTCCACTCATTGACCAGATCATTAATGCTTGTGCAGGCAGTGAGGTTTTCTCCTTTATGGATGGTTTTTCGGGGTATAATAAGATCCAAATTAAACCGAAAGAACAACACAAAATTACCTTCATTTGTCCTTGGGGTACTTTCGTGTACAAGAATATTCCCTTCTGTTTAAAACATGTCATAGCTACCTGTCAGTGGAAAATGAAATTTTCCTTCCACAACATAGAACATATTGTTGAACCTTACTTAGATGATCTACCTACCCATTCTCGCAAGAGGATGGACAATCCAGATCATCTTCGTTTGATTTTTGAACGATAAAGGAATTTATAAGATCCACTTAAATTCGTGTAAGTGTGTATTCTACGTCGATTAGGGGTGATTACTTGGATTCATGGTCTCGAATCAAGGCATACGAGTGGATCCATTAAAAGTTGAGGCCATTGTAAATCTACCTCCTCCTCGATCTATCATGCAACTGCAAAGTCTGCAGGTAAAATACAACTTTCTACGATATTTCATAGACAATTATGCCAAGGTCACAAAGTGTTTCATGTGCTTGTTGAAGCAAGAGACCCCATTCCTGTGGGATGAATATGCACAACAATCGTTTAAGGCATTGAGGAAGGTGCTTCTGTCAGCTCCTCTCTTGCGTCTACCAAACTATACAAGAGTTTTTATATTGTATCTGGTCGCATTTGAGTCCACGATAAGAGTGGTTTTGGTTCAGAAAGATGATGATTTCCAAAGCAAGTTGTCTACTTTATTAGTCACGTGTTAGCCCGTCTTGAACTAAGCTATTCTCACATCGAGCAGTTTCCTTTGGCAGAAGTTTACACCATTCAGATCCTGAGACACTATATATTGCTGAGGAAAACCATGGTAGCTACGGATGTAAATCCTTTCTGGTATGTTTTATCCCCATGAATAATCGAGGGAAAATTTAATAAATGGATCGTCATTCTCCAAGAGTTTGACCTAGATTTCTAGTCCTTCAAGTCTAAAAAGTCCTTAGCGTTCGCGGAATTGATCTCAGAATTCTCAAATGAAGAAACAATAGTGTTATAAGATGAGTAATCCTGAGATGAATACATCTTCTTGATTTCAGTTTATGATGCATGGTACGAAGATATCCTCATGTATCTCCACACTTTGAAGTGTCCTGCGACCTTCTCGCAAGAAGATCGGTGCAAACTAAGACAAAACATGAAGAACTACCTCATCATTGGTGATACACTATATATAAGAGGGGTAGACTCCATTTTGCATCTGTGCCTCATCCATGAGGAGGCGGAGCATGTCCTGAATGAAACCCATATTAGAGCATGTGGGCGTCATTTATCTGGGTTAGCAACGACCTAGACGATTCTACGAGCCAGTTATTTATGGGCCACCATCTTTGAATATTGTGTGGAATATGTGAAACACTATCATCCATGTCATATTACACCAGAAAAATGTGGTCACACCCTACTCCACCCTTTCCCATCATCGCGGTACGGCCCTTCACCAAGTGGGGGTTGGATTTCATGACATGAAACCCAATGTCTTCTAGGGGGGACAAATGTATCATTGTCGTTCTACACTACTTTACGAAGTGGGAAGAGACAGTTCCTACCTTTAAGGTCAATGGTGATATGACAACATATTTTGCCTTCAACCAAATTATTGCTAGGCTTGGAATATCGAAGCATATTTCATTGAACATGTAAGTCACTTCCAAAAAAGCGTGATGAATGAATTGACCACAATGGTAGGGTTTACTAAAGATCATTCATCTTCCTTATACCCTCAAGCGAATGGACAAGTAGAGGTAGTCAATAAGACCTTGAAAACCATTATTGAGCATGTAATAAGCTTGAGTAGGTCAAATTGGCACATCATGTTGTACCCAACAATTTGGTCGTACCAGACCAATGTCAGGACTGCCACAGGATTCTCTCCTTTCCAACTCGTTCATGGGGTGGAAGCAGTTACTTCGATTGCGTGTGAAGTACCTTCGTTGAAGATTGGCATACATGTTCTCCCTGACACTATGGATATTGAAGAATGTTTGCTGCATTTAGAGCACTTAGATGAGAAACGCAGATATGCGCTCACAATAAATGAAACACATAAGAACTAGGTTAAGAACCAATATGTTAAATCTGTAAAACTTAGGCTTTTCCTAGAAGGAGAACTCATTTTTCTCTGGGATCAAGACAAGGAAACCCTACGAGCAAGTAAATTTAATTCCATGTGGTTAGGCTCATACGTCGTATCTAAATTTTTAAATAAGGGAGCATACAAATTGATTGATTACGATGGCTCTAAGCTTCTTGAGCCCTAAGACAGGATATACCTCAAAAAGTATTATGCTTAGGCACGATGCTTTTCCTTGTATTTTCCTTGTATGTTTTTGTACAATAGTGGTTATTGGTTAGTGTTTCTTACATAGCCTTCTTTTGTTTCAGATGTCTTCGGAATGATTCATAGGGTTCGCTGATCGCTCCCACCGTCACACTTGCAATCTTTATTTGGTTTCTTACGTCATTTATGCACCTATAAGACAATTGGTTGCCTCATGTGGTGTATGCCTAGGTCCTGCAACTAATAATTTTGGAGGTTCATTGGGTGTTTCCAGTGCTTGCACCAGAAAAATCATCATGAGACGTCAAGTAAGTACTCTCTGATCTTCACTGGTTGGATCTGAGTCATAATCATCCCAGACATTCCATTAGAAGGTGTATCTATAACATGCTTCGGTTTGTGTGACTTAGGATATTCTTTTAGTGTTATATTTGGTTTTCTTTTGTTTTAGTTATACATTTAGTTGTGTGTTTTAAATTTTTAGCTATGGAGGACCATCCTCTTCATAGGTCTAGAAGGTTGCAAAACCTTTGTGCATTTGCAATAGTGGAGCCTCCAGTTCCACCTCAAGGGTGGAGACTTGACACAAATGGTTCTTTTGAACCATCAGGCGTTAGTGAAGCTCTAGGTGAACTAGAACTTAGAAATACCTCAGGAAGAAGTTCAACCAATAGAGATAGAAGACCTACAATCTGACAATTTTGCACGAAATTATAATAGACCTATTACTAATTTAAGTGACCCTGTGTTAGTCCAAGTCCGTCCTTTCAATTCACCTTTTTTGGGTGTTTCTTTCATTTAACTTCATGAGAAAGAATGTCTACCCCCACTTTAGCCATGATGGCTGGAGGATTCTCTCCACCACCGATGAGTGATCTGAGACCCAATGCATCAGTTTCACCTACAGTGTCGTTGAACTTTTCAACTCCACTCTCTCTAAGTGCTCAAGGGGTTAATCCCTCAACACCTTCAAATATGTTAGGTCACTCTAGTGGGGTGGTTAATGGGATACCTAGTGCACCTTATACTTCTTCTCCTTTCATGCAGAATTCTCAAAGTGATCTGAGTGGCTCCACTGATTTTGTTCAAGTATTTATGTGGAATGGGGGGCATATTTCTCCATCTACACCATATGTAGGTCCATCACCTACTGATGTTGGTGTATCATTTGGAAACCAAAATCCATTTACAATATTTAGTTTTCATCCCTCTATTCAAGTTTCGAATTCTCCATTTAGGATCTCTCCCTTTTCACTGTTCAGTGGAGGGATCTCTACTCCTACTTTCCAAACTCTGGTTTTTTCTATAACCGGCCAAACAACTTATCACACACCACAAACTAGTAATCCCTTAGCTTTTGGGTGGAACCCCTTTCAAGTTATTGATACTACATCGTCGATGGTTGGGGGAAACCCATTCTTTGGGATCCCTAGGGCAGGTACTTCCTCACCTCAAACTCCACAATATCAAGCTTCAGCTAGGCCTAAACTTCCTTTTTCGACAAATTTGAATTTTTCAGATTTATCAAAACTAATGAATGATCCCGTGCACCATAATGTGACATGGACACCTGTTCCCATCAAACTACCTTCAACCATTCCAAAGTTTGAAGGAAAGACTGCTGAGGATCCAGGTGCTCATATCACTACTTTCCATCTATGGTGTTCTTCAAACCCACTGAATGATAACTTCGTTCGTTTGAGTATATTTCAAAGGACACTCACTAATGTAGCGGCTAAGTGGTACATAGAACTTTTCTTGGTCGCGTATGATAGTTTCATTGGCTTAGCAACCATTTTTCTGAATCATTTTCAACTTCATGTCTGGTATGATGCTGACACGGACTTGTTGTCGAATTTTCGACAGAACAAGGCCACTCACATATCCGACCATATTCAAGAATGGAGAAGGAGAAAGAGGATGATCAAATCCAACATTCCTCTGGGATTCTTGTTAGAGTGGTTTTTGAAATCATTACTGCCATATATGTTTCTACATCAGGAGTTACCATGGAAGAAGAAGCCATTCTCAGATCCCAATAGCTAGATCTGATCTATGCTCAATCTGGGATTCTTTATGAAATTATCCTTGAGGTGTCGAGGTCTACTAATGACCTAGAGAAACCCAATCCTGGGCCCCATGATGATGGTGTTGTTAGTTCAATAAGTACACCCACTGTCGAATCACTAGCTAATAAAATCCATGAGCTATCAATGAAACAGTCTACAGTGGAGGTAGCCAAGGATTCCACTTCCTTACCACAAAATGATAATGTTTATTCATCCCAGTATTCCCAAAAGGGAACTCAGTAGCTCGGTGGGAAAAAGATGAAAGGGAAGAAGGGTGAGGTAAACCAAAATAAACAAAATCCCACAAATAATGCTTAGGGAGGTAAGAAATAAAAGAACAAGGTCAAGTTTCCTTGCAAGTTGTGGCAAGGTGACCATCTAACTTATCAATTCCCCTTGATGGATCAGGAAAATAAGTTGCTTAAGCAATAACAATTAGTTTTCGTGAAGGATCCCTTTCCCCAATGATAAAATACAGCATATGCTTCAAAATATGTCAGGGGCACACCAAGCTCTCCTCATGATCAGTCTTATATTCATATGGTCCAATCAAGTACTCTTTTACAGGCCATAAATAAAAAATATTTGTCGGAGGCTCAAACAAAAGATAAGTCTGTTGTTGAACCGTCATCCCATCTTACTATTAAAAAACCGGTTGAACCTATGCCTAAGATAACTAAAGGTGTCTTTAAGAAGACATTCCACAACCCTAATGCAAGGGTTTCCTCTAACTACTCTATGGTATAAGACCTAGCCCAAAAAACTTGTGTGTTGTCGGATTTAGAAGTGCTATAGAGCTTACCTTCGTAGCATGATGCACTCTTAGCAAAAATAGGAAATATGGAATCTACGAACCTATTGGAAAAATTTAATATTTCTGACATTAAACTACGCCTGCCATACCACGTTTCCTTCTCTATCGATGTCATCCAAGGTGGAAAAAACATTGGACAAATGGTGGTTGGTGAATGTGCTTCCACATGTGTTATGTCAATGTCTTGTTGGAAATCATTGGGTTCCCCTGAGTTGGTACCATCGAACACTTTTCTTACTAATTTTGACGGAATATCTTTCCATCCTCATGGTATCTTGCTAGCTTTCGAAATAATGTTGGCACAGAAAGCAGTGTCTGTTAAAGTCGAAGTGATTGATGCTCCTTTGGACTATAATTTGTTTTGGGGGAGAAGTCAGGCTTCATACATGTGTGTTATTATTTCATCTGTATTCTGAGACGAAGGGAATTTGGTTACAGTTGACTAGCTGAGTTATACTTGGAAGGGACGATTGGAGAAAACTGAGTCTACGGTCTCCTTGATTAATTAGTATAGACCAGCTAATGAAATCCTAGGAGTTTGAATGTATACATAATTAATGGGAACATTCGATATACCATCTCCTATAAATTATTTAGGTTCAACAAGTGTTGCGAAGTCTATCTCCTTAGTTGTGGATAGAACTGACCCCTGGGTCCTCCCTTCATGAAATCATCCCCAACTGCCCTTATCAATAGTAGAAGTAGCTTACCAAGCTATATTTGATGTTTTTTTTAATTCCATCGTGACTCCTCCATTCTCAGAAGAGTTTGATGAAGCTTACTTTCCCGCTTGGGTAGAGAACTCAACATATTCCTACGATTGCTTAGATATGGTTTTGCCTTCTAATGAAGCCATGTGTGGAATTGGGAAAATTTGTGAGGACCTCTATCACAAGTATTTCTTCCTTTCATAACTAAGCAAAATAGAAAACTCATAGTTCCACGTGAGACGAGTAGAAGGTGTTGATCTAACCATCAACCCTTTACCTACGAAAGGGATATTTGCCGAGGGGAATATTACAAACATCTCTAAACCATCCTGATCAACATTTCTGCGAAACCTGATGTCATGGAAAACATACACATTGGTGCAAAGTCTTCTCTGGAAGAGGTTTCTAGTTATACTTCCTTGTTTAAGTAATTCCACGATGTATTTTCCTAGTCATATGAGGAGATCTCAGGCATTGATCCATCAATAGTAGAGAATGAGATCCGAACATACCCTAATGTAAAACATGTTCGATGAAAGCTTAAACTTGGTAATCTATGGAAAACTGCAACCGTCAAGGTTGAGGTGGAAAAGTTGTTGAAAGTTGGATTCATCTACCTGATATCTATGACAGAATGGGTGTCAAATCCTGTTCCGGTAGATAAGAAATAAGGGACAATACGTGTTTGTACAAATTTTTGAGATCTTAACAAGGCTTGTTCGAAGGAAAAATATCCGACTCCATTCATTGACCAAATCATTGATGCTTGTGCGGGCAGTGAGGTTTTCTCCTTATGGATGGTTTTTCGGGCTATAATAAGATCAAATTAAACCAAAAGACCAGCACAAAATTACCTTCATTTTTCCTTAGGGTACTTTCGCATACAAGAAGATTCCCTTCGATTTAAAAAATTTCAGAGCTGCCTGTCAGTGGAAAATGAAATTTTCCTTCCACGACATAGAACATATTGTTGAACCTTACTTAAACGATCTACCTACCCATTCTCGCAAGAGGACGAAAAATCTAGATCATCTTTGTTTGATTTTTGAATGATGTAGGAATTATAAAATCCTCTTAAATTCCCGTAAGTGTGTATTCTATGTCGATTAGGGGTGATTACTTGGATTCATAGTCTCGAATCAAGGCATACGAGTGGATCCATTAAAAGTTGAGGCCATTGTAAATCTGCCTCCTCCTTGATATATCATGCAACTGCAAAGTTTGCAAGGAAAATCCAATTTTCTACGATGTTTTATAGTCAATTATGCCAAGGTCACAAAGGGTTTCATGCACTTGTTTAAGCAAGAGACCTCATTCTTGTGGGATGAATATGCACAACAATCGTTCGAGGCAATGAGGAAGGCGCTTCTGTCAGCTCATCTATTACGTCTGTCAAAATATACAAGAAGTTGTACACTGTATCCGGTCGCATCTGAGTCCACGATAGGAGTGGTTTTGGTTCAGGAAGATGATGATTTCCAAAGCTCATTATCTATTTCATTAGTCATGTGTTAGCCTGTTCTAAACTAAGGTATTCTCACATTGAGAAGTTAACTTTGGTGAAATTTTACACCATTCATAGGCTGAGACAGTACATATTGTTGAGGACAAACACAGTAGATATGGATGTAAATCCTTTCTAGTATGTTTTATCCCCACAAATAATCAGGGGAAAATTTAATAAATGGATCGTCAGTATCCAAGAGTTTGTCCTAGATTTCTAGTCCTTAAAGTCTAAAAAGTCCTTAGTGTTCACGAAATTGATCTCAGAATTCCCGACTGAAGAAACAATAGTGTTGGAATATGAGTCATTCCTAGATGAATACATCTTCTTGATTTCAATTTATGATCCCTGGTATGGAGATATCCTCATGTATCTCCAGAATTTGAAGTATCCTATGACCTTCTCGCAGGAAGATCGGTGGAAACTAAGAGAAAATGCGAAGAACTACCTCATCATCGGTGATATGCTATATAGAAGAGGGGTAGACTCCATTTTGCATCGGTGCCTCATCCACAAGGATGTAGAGCATGTCCTGAATTATTCCCATATCGGAGCATCTGGGCATCATTAATCTTGGTTAGCAACGACCTAGAAGATTCTATGTGCCAATTATTTATGAGCCACCATCCTTAAATATTGTGTGGAATATGTGAAACACTGTCATCCATGTCATATTTACACTAGAAAAATGAGGTCACACCCTGCTCCACTCTTTCCCATCATCGCGGTAGGGCCCTTCACCAAGTGGGGGGTGGATTTCATGACATGAACCCTAGTGTCTGCTAGGGGGGACAAATATATCATTTTCGTTGTAGACTACTTTATGAAGTGGCCAAAGACAATGCCTACCTTTAAGGTTGATGGTGATATGACAACATATTTCATCTTCAACCAAATTATTACTAGGCTTGGAATATCGAAGCATATTTCATTGACCATGGAATTCACTTCCAAAATAACATGATGAATGAATTGACCACAATGGTAGGGTTTAGGAAAGATCATTCATCTATATTATACCCTCAAGTGAATGGACACGTAGAGGTATTCAATAAGACCTTGAAAACCATTCTTGAGCACGCAATAAAAGTGAGTAGGTCAAATTGGCACATCATGTTGTACCCAACACTTTGGGCATACCAGACCAATGTCAAGACTGCCATAGGCTTCTCTCCTTTCCAACTCGTTCATGGGATGGAAGCAGTTACTCTGATTGAGTGTGAAATAACTTCGTTGAAGATTGGCATACATGTTCTCCCTGACACTATGGATATTGAAGAATGTTTGTTTCATTTAGAGCACTTAGATGAGAAACGCAGAGATGCACTTACAATAAACGAAGCACATAAGAACTAGGTTAAGAACCAATATGATAAATCTATAAAACCTAGTTTTTCTCAGAAGGAGAACTTGTTTTTCTCTGGGATCAAGACAAGGAACCCCTAGGGGCAAGTAAATTTAAGTCCATGTGGTTAGGCTCATACGTCGTATCTAAATTTTTAAATAAGGGAGCATATGAATTGATTGATTGTGATGTAAATAAGCTTATTGAGCCTCGAAACAGGATATACCTAAAAAAGTATTATGCTTAGGCACGATGCTTTTCCTTGTATTTTTCTTGTATATTTTTGTACAATAGTGGTTATTGGTTAGTGTTTCTTACGTAGCCTTATTTTGTTTCGGATGTCTTCAGAATGATTATTAGGGTTCGTTGATGGTTCCCACCATCACACTTGCAATCTTGCTTCGACTGCTTGGGTCATTTATGCACCCACGAGACAATTGGTTTCCTTAGGTGGTGCATGCCTAGGTCCTATAAACAATAATGTAGCCGAGTATAGTGCAGTCATTGAGGTTCTATGGGATGTTATTTCATGTGTTATCACCTTCCTGGAACTCAGGATTGACTCCCGGTTAGTTGTCTCTCAACTTAATGATGATTATCAAGTGAGACACCCTACCTTACTACGTTAATTTTTAAGAGTTAGGTTACTTGAAAGGAATTTTGAATAAAAATTCATATAATCACTATTCAAGGAATCAAAATATAATTACTGATGCATTTGCGAACTATATAATAGACCATAATTTGTCACATACATTGTAAAATTAAATTACATAGACACATTTGGAACACATGTAGATAACCAAGAATATATATATATATATATATAATATGTTCATAATAACATTGATTTTGATATGAAGATCCTGTCATAAATACATCCAAAATACAAAAATATGATAGAAATCCATCAGATCCCTAGATCTATGGATTCTACTCATCCTCCTCAGCTGCGGCTACCTCTACAGCCTCCTGATAGCAAAGGACTACTTGGATTACCCTTCAGAGAAGGTGTAACTGAGATGGAGGAACTACAAGAACATGTTGTTGCATTTCCATTGGGATCCTCTCCATCCTCAAGGTGGGGACATCATGGGTAATCCTGGACAGCTTCCCCTCTACCACAAGAAGTATAGTTTCATCACCTCCAATATCCATAGGCCAAGCAAAATTCCTTGGTTGTCCATCAAGTCGTATGGGTCCTATATCGGCATACCATTAAAAACGTGTCAAAATCAAGTACATATGTATATATAATAAAAAATTTATGAAGAAAATTTCATAAAAAAAATATTTAAAAAGGTAAAAAGTCATACCCATGTCTCTCCATGTTCCTCAAGGAGGGAGAATGAGCTTTGGATCGCCTCTAAAATCCAAACCTACATAAGTGAACTGCTCTAGTGTAGGCACCTGTCTACTCCAGCAGGATTAGAATTCATCATCGTACCCACTCTCGAGTCCTCCTCCATCACCCTGTCGGAGAAACATGTCACCCCACCGCGTAAGCCTAGTTTCACAGGGTGGGCATGGTAGTAGTGTAATTATGAGACTTAGATCAGGAACTCTTGAAGAAGAAGAATGAGACCAATATGCTTGTGTATCCGAAATTCTTCTTCATGCCTCTCTTGTAGTATGAGAGTTGTCTTTTCGTGATCGAGACTAGTCCCAAACACCAATCATACAACACTCCCCGTAGAAACTCTACCGCTATGTCATTGTGTGTCTGCACTGCTAAGTGTAAATTAGAAGATCTGGCTACTTTGACTATAGTTCTCGCTAGTACTTTCAATGAAAAGCTAGTGATTTATCCAGTTGATATTTTAGTCCCTGATTTCTGAGTCCTGGGTAGGCAATAAGTGTTGATATAGTCTTGGAAACTCAGAGGGTCACTGCCCCGGCCAATACCTTCCATGTTCATAGGTGCTCTACTATGCAGTAAACCAATGATAAAGTATATGTCTTATGTTGTCAGTTCCAAGGTCTCCCCTTGTAGGTCAAACATCTCAAGGTCATGGTCCCATAAGCTCACTAGTGTCTTAAGCAATTAGACCTGTGCATGCATGTTTGATGTCTCGTAAAACTTTAGTAACCTGCACGTCCGCAAATCATTCATTGTCATGGGATCAACCATAGCTAAGTGATCCATATCCTCATGCTCCCTTTCTCGCCATTCAAGCTACACCATGGTTTCCTTCCCAAGAAACCATTTCAAGATTAGATTTTGAAAAGAACTAAGTTTGAGAAGTAACTTCGATTGTGTAGTGTGCACAACGCGATCCATTTGTGGGTTGCACTATTGGAAACCCACGGTTATAACGTGCATTCGGGGTTCCATTAGAGGTTACTCGTAGTTGCAGCATGGTGAATTTAGGGTTTCCCTATACCCATAAATTAACCATGGAAATTAAAAATTAAAGATATAAATTTGAAAGGGAGGGAGATATGTAATACCTACACTTTACGGATTCGAAAACCATCCACCGGATTTCCCACAATGATTGATCAAAGTGGAGAGGTAAAATGGATAAATTTGGTAAAAAAACTCAAAATGGTATGTTCTAATTTTATTTTGAACAATTTATAGTAAAGATTTGAAATTTTTACCCACTTAGTATAGTTCAAATCAAATTTTTATGTTATTAAACTAATACCATATGTCCTTACCTAACTATTACAAAACCTGGATGATTCGATGTATGATTTCATTTGCATTTAAGGTAGAATTTGGTCCCCACAACATACTTTTTCTCTTATACCTCATTCTCTGTTGAATCTTAGGATCTATTTTTATCCACAGACTATGATGTATGACCACTCTCTACCTTGAAAATATCATTGTTCTTCCATGGTTAGGGCCTCCTTTACATGGGTACCCTAGTAAGAACACTTTATTGTCATTATCATACCCATGTCACAGTTGTGTTAGGTTTCAGGAGCCTTTGTATTTGTTTTTCATGTCAACATGAACCTCTTTTTTCATTTTTTACTAAGCTACACTTGATAATAAGGCTCCCGCCCTTATGGATTTATCTTTAAGTACTGGTTTGACTCCTTAAAATTGTCTGGAATGTCGAGTTACTTGTTTGTTCAAACTCGTTAGGGTAAATTTAATGATCATCCACATCGGTGGTAGGTTATCAATTTTTCGAGCCATGTGGATTACTTATGAAAAAGAAATACTCTATTTTCTTCGAAATATAGAAGAGTATATTCAGGCATAGGGTTATCTCTTTTCCGGACCTGGAGGACTAAACTTACAGAAAAGGAACCTGTTTGAGCTTAGTTTTCTCTTTTTCATGCTTTCGACGTAAACATGAAAAATATTCCAAGTGTACTTTATGTCTTTGTCATCCTCTCTAAAATCTAAGAACAAATCATCGATTTTACTGTTGTTAGTCTCGTTCTCGTAAATAAATGGAACTTGTCAAGTGATCTTGTCTTGCTTCACACTTGTTAAACTAATGATATATGATTATTTTGAAGGTGTGTCAGTTAGATGATAATTTAAGCATTTTTCAGACCTTCCCGACTAAGTACGATAAATGTGCACTTACTTCTTTAAAAGCTAAGAGAGTTCTCCTATGGATTGTTTTTTACTTTTTCAGACTCAAGAGACTAAATTTATGAAAAATCACCCCCTAGAGTCTTCTTTGGAGTTTTTAGACTCTCAAAATTATGAAAGCACCCAATGAGCATTTACTTATTTAGTCTCGTAAAATCCACGGATCAATGACCTATCAAGCATTATTCTCTCTTTTCTTCAAGTTTGTGAAAAATGAAGAAGGACTCGATTTGACTTTCTTGGACTCGTTAAAACTTAACAAGAAAGGAAGGGAAGAATTTCACTCTTTAGTTTATAATTATGTTGGGATCATTTCATCCTTGAACAAATCACTATTTGAAGCTCTCAATATTCATGTCTCAGTTTTTTACTTCTAGTTCAGCTATCACTTCGAGTTACTACTCCTCCACTCATCCTTTAAACATGGGGAACCTACTCATGTCTCCTACGTGACAGATAATTCTAGTTGTGCCATCTGAAAGTTTAAAGATGCCTTGGGTCATCTTTGTGCCGCGCTCCTTGTTCAAAGATCCTTACCTCTGTCTGATTCTCCTGATCCCTATCATTTTCATTCCTAAGATTACATTGTGTTTACCTTCCCTCATCTAGTCTTTCAGTTACTCTTGTGATCTATTGAAGGATTTATTGCCTTCCTCCTTGCACTACGGTTTCCAGATAGTACCTCCTAAAGAAGAAGACCTATAGTTCCAAAGATGGTACCTTAGGATTCACTACTCATATTGATGGACTCCTTTGCATTAGTTTTCAGCATCACTCATTCATTGACACTCTGATGAATTTCTCCCATGTTCGACTTCAACTCACATATTCACATGGTAGGAATCATACAATTTATATGGATTCAGACAAATACATTAGTTTACAATCTCTATAACCTAACTTGTGAAAGATTGTGTTGTTCTCTGTGACATTATTCCCAGCTTTTGGAGACTTGTCATTGTACTATTGTGGCTTTGATCCACCATTGTAAAACATAAGTGGCCTTGTTTCCCATACTATATGATGTAATCTAATATTTTAAAGGATCTAGTGTTCCACTTTATTGAACATGACATCCTCAGTAATGATTTTGTACATGAATTTGATATTTATGTTTCAGGTACCTCTCTACAACCTTGATAACTGAGTTTCTTGAAGATAAAATATTTGTAATGTATTTCATCCATCGCTTCCCTCTAACCTCATACATTAGGGGGCATCTATTATTCTACGAAATGGCACTTCTCCATCCGAGTACTGGAACCGAGCAAGTCGGTACATAAAAGGACATTATGGATTGAAGTTTCCTAAAGCTATAAGTGAAGATATGCCTTTATACACATTATTCTTTCCAGTATTTCCCATGTTTTTTAATGAGTTTGTCTTTTAATCGCAACTATTTCCATTGCATCTCATGAGTCATTCACGGGTGTCCAGTTAAGCAACTTACATTTAGACAATCACGGCATGCATTTGCAGCCTTGACAAAATTTGTGGTCCATTCACGACCTACCAGAATATCCACCCGTGGTTACATTAATACAAAAAATAAAAAATAAAAACATGATTAGTTAGGGACAGTTGGGTTTGAAATCATAATGTCCCCAGCAAGTTGAAGAGAAAGGTTATGCTTGAGAAAATACCTTGGAGATTGGAGCAAGAGAACTCAGTTCTTGGTCAACAGAGAAGAGATTGTCTCAGATAGAGGTTATATCAATTCTTTTTTATGAATAAAAAGTGACATCTTCCGCATTATGTGTTGATTTTCTTATTTGTTGTGATTTATGAAATTCATTGTCATCTTCTTTATATGCAATCTTTAATATTTCATTCATCTTTATATAACAATTAACATCTATGTGTTAGATGTCAATCTCTTTTACAGGTGTTTATCATCTTGAATATTCTGGAGCATTTGGAGTGAAGATTTAAATCTTGGACCAGCCTTCATAAATAAGTTGCATGTTCTTTATACCATATTTTTCTCACAAATATCTCTAGATTGGTGTATGTATGCAACTTGAATATTTGTATGTTGGCGACCCCAAACCCTTAGGTCATAAGGTAGATTCCCTTAACAACACTACTATCATGGAACACACATATGATGAACTAGAGTTTTCCTCACTCTATTCAAATTTCATTGCATTGTCCAATTTTATAGCCTTGCCGGTATAATGTTCCATTCCCGTCACCCGATGTAGATCAATTAGCAATCACAATCCCATCATCTGCACATAAAACAAAAAGTGCATCAAATCTCATAAGTAAGATTTCAACTATAACAATAACATCAATCAAACTCAATTATCAAGGTTTCTCGACTCATCCAGAGTCCATGCATGCGAGTGCATCAAACATATCATCATGGCAAGACTGATATCACCTACCATAGTCGTTGACTGAACTAGAGTCTTTTGCATATCGATGCTTTCTTGCGTTTCATGTACCTTCCTTTCATGTCACACTCGACAGATCATTAGATTCCATGCTAGATAACTTTTGTCGATAAAAAGTTATAAAACTTTAATCCTTTCCAATACTTCACATGATCCTTCATTTCACAATCATAATATCATACATTTCATAATTGAACAAATTTTGACATCATTCTCATAGTCATAATTTACTCATCAATATGTCTGAAAATTCTTCTTATATCATATCTCATCAGTAGTTAATTGTTTCACACATGTCTGGGTCATCCGAAACTAGATTCCCTCAATAGTACATCCATACAAAGTATTAGATCCCACAAAAATAAATAGCAGGGTCATTCATCATAGAATTCCATCAAGTAATAGGTATTCTTATCTCAAGAGTCAGCGTAAAAACATGGTGTTACATACATCCCCACTTCAGGAAAATTCGTCTTGAAGTTCTAGATTAAGTGTGGATACTATCTACGTATTTCCAATGCATCCTCTTAGTCGTAGTATTGGGACTATAATCATTCTTAATTTTAGATCCTCGTACATTAATCACGTAATGCTAGTTTACCAAAAGTCATCAACTATGTTAACTTAGTGTTAAGGCTTCATTTCTATTTATACATAATGATTTGATTCAGTTACTTTTCCTATCCCTAAATGGGGCATTACATACTCCCCCTCTTTAGGAAACTTCATCTCAAAGTTCTTTTTTTATTGTATATTCAATGCTAGTTTAACATTATTTTCACATTCAAGTCTTCATGCCATTCTGTTCTATTTTCATCAAATATCCATGGCTATAAGTACTAGCATTTCTTCCATCTTGGATTTTATGTTTAATCCAACAAGGATCCAAAACATTCTCATTAATTCCATGGTAATCTCACGTAAAGAATTCCAGTAATATTTTCAATAATTTCCAATACTAACTTAGATTTCCAACACCTCCTAGTCTCCCATGAGGATTTGTGATATCCAAATTAACTACAAGATATATGGTATTCATAATCAATCAAATTTTAGCACATCCAAAGGTAAGTAAGAATTCAAATTCATTTGGCTATCCTCTCTTTCAAGGAGAGAAGGTATACATTCCTAAATAAAATAAAGATTAGTAAGTTATAATTGTGAATTTACAAATCAATAACGTCTATTACATGGTCAATAATCAATGCCTAAGTTACTTATCAGTCTCATAAAGATTCTTCCAAATCCATAGATATTAATAAATTTGACTCTCAATCTAGATATGATTCCAACATGTCTGGATTTAGTGAGTTAGACAATAATACTAAATTTAATTTCCTAGTAATATCTTTAGGATCATTATTCCCAAGTCAAGGATCTCATCATGTCCTTACCTTATTTTATCATTTCCATGGTCATATGACCACTTCGGCAGACTTTCCATGTCACATCATGTGCCATCATAATCTCATCAAGTCTTGTCTCGAGAACTAGTTGTCTTTTCGTTTAGGCTAATCATCATGTAAGGTGGTTAGCATCATTTGTTTTATCTCTTTGTGTTGATCACCTCCAAACTTTGTTTTACAAAAACCCTTTGGAGGGTTTTCCAAGTTACATTTTTTTTTCATTCCTGTACCATGGACAAGTCCATTTTTGTAGTTTTTCATTTTCGTTAACGACATCACCAAGATGCAAAATTAGTGTCCTTGTGTTCATCTCATTACACTGTTCACATTGATATCTCATTTTCCAATTTCTGTGCCTGTTTGACCGTGTCCATAATCTCTTGAATTATCGACAAGTATACGCAATTATGTTATTATAATCCTCTTTCACCTAAATATCATAAGTATCCACACTCTATGTTAATATATCCTTACATTAAGTATTAATAATTCTCATACATTATTTTCAAAGTATCCATACTATATATTAATAATGCACACCATTATTACCAAATTTTCTGCACCATATTAATAATGTTCGTCATTATTTCTTGAAAGATATCCAATCCACATTTCATATATGTTCCTCTCTTTATATACATAGGATGCAAGATGTGCTTAATATTTTCAATCTTGGGTAACCTATAAAGTTCATTAACGTCTAAAATGCATTCAACATAACCCTCATATTTTAGAAATGTATATGAAATGTATAAAATCGAACTTTTTAATACTTACCATAAAACTCATTCATATAATGATCGTAATGCATTAGCAATAATTAACATCTAAATATTCAATAAACATATTGAAACTCCTTTGTACATTAAATATAGATAATGCCTTGAATGATCAACACATAAATTTATTAACAAAAAAAACTTACTTATATAATAATCCTATGCATTAAGTTTTCCCTTTTGATTAGTCAATAGAACCTTAGATATAATAAAATACATTCTTCACTAAATCCACCACTAAGATACCATCCACCATCAAAATACTCACCTAAATCAATTCATTATATGTAAACATAATACATTAAACATAACCCAACTCGTTTAAAAAAATTAACATAAGTTAGGTCATTATATGTTTATATGCTCACATTAGACATTCATATAAATCTAATGATACAAAATTAACTTATATAAATTCTATTTAAATCGTAAACTTAATTTAATTCATTACCCTTTATTATTTATATATATATATATTTACACACAATGTATTTCTTATTGCCCTTAACCATCATTAATGAGTAAAACTGCTAACATCATGTTTCCATATATATATAGATGTGGATGAAACTTAATTAATAAATGTATTGATTTTAATATTTATATATTTATGAAACTCCTTGTTAAAATGCTTTTAATATTGTCGCCGCTATATCCGTACCTCAATTCGTTTAACATTATCGCCTCCACTCCATTATCTAGGAGAGGATAATACTATATATAATTTCTAGTTTATTTTATTAATCAAGTCTTTTTAGTTTATTTTATTAATCAAGTCTTTTTATGATAAGCATTATACACCCTTACTAGCAATGTTCTAAAATCAATTATAAATATAATCCTTATATAATCGTATTCTCCCTTAATGATTGAAAAACCAATATACACGGATTAACTCTTAAACACTACCATTCTTTTAACCCCATTTATGTGTATTTAACTATTACAACCCCCTCTCTATATATTTATATTACAACCCCTTTAACAAATACAACCCCCCACACACACATATATATATATAACACGATATATTTATAACATTGGTATAATTACCGATAATTAATAAGTATTACCCTTTATATTTCAATTATCAAATTGCATTTTATGTGTAGGATATATTACAGCATATTTAAATTATCAAATTGCATTTTATGTGTAAGATATATTGCATCATATTTATGCCAGTATATACCGTCTTCATGTTTCAAATGCAAAGTGCATTTTGTGTATAATAAATATTATGTTATATTATACCAATAGCTTTATTCATTCTATCAATCATGTCACATTTATTTAATCCATTAATCAATTACATGTATAACATTCTGTTTTGCATTATACAATTAGGTAGTAGCCTTTTAATATATTAATCCATCTTTCACGGTTAATACTAAACAATGTTTCCACCCACGTTGGATGTATTAGTGGGCACATGCAGAGCTGAAGATTTTAATGCCTAGCATGCATCGATCCCCCACTAAGCCTTGCGGCGACAAATACATATCATGCAGTAGAGCATTTAATGCAACGGCGGTCGCACTGTCCATCGTCGGATCTTACTTTGGAAAGGATCCGACGGCGGACAGTGCGACCGCCGTTGCATTAAATGCTCTACTACATGATATGTATTTTTCGCCAAGCCTTGCTATCCTCATTGCCCCGTCGTTAGTCTTGCTATCTGCATTGCCCCGTCGTTAGGTTTGTGGTTTATTAGAACTGGAGAGTAGAGTAAATGAGCGACTACTTTGCAGGGACATGGGTTAACAACACTTGCTCCGGCATGTGCTGCCAGTGATGAAGAACAATAGTACATAGAGAGTGTTACGTATGGAAACATTGGTATCTTTTTAATTCTCCTATAATTTAATTCTACCGATAGGAATTTAATTCGGAGTTAGCTTTCCACCCGACCATTTGCACCATTCAGATGACCAGCAATGCGTGATGTCAAAGCTCACGCAAGCCAGGTCGTCTGATTGATACAAATGGTCGGGTGGAAAGCTAACTCCATTTAATTCTACTGATAGGAATTTCCATTGTGCATGAAGTTCACGTTCTAGATAATTGGGCATGCGTCATTAAATGTTTTTACCTTTTACCTTTTTAAGGAGATTACATTTTTAATATTTTTTTTCACGTGTTATTTTTTAATAGTTTGTCATTGGTTGTAGCTTGGGTGGTTGGGAGGAATAAATGTTATCCACCCAACTCACGATTCTTGTAAGTGACATGCTTTCTCTTGTGAAGCCCCTATGTAATGAATGAGTGGACCTATGTTTGATTTTGGCAGGGCCTTGACATAAAAAGTAAGTTCAAGACCCAACACTTTCACGTGTAAACAAAAAAAATATTGTTTCTCTCTAGTTCTGATTTTAAAACTCAACCCCAATCAAAATGTTTTTGAGTATAAAGACCCCGACATGTACTTTGCAAGATGTTTTTCCTTCTTCATAGAACATTCTGGATCAGGTTTTGCAAGTCTCCTCTGAGTTATAGTCTTTTCTATTGTATGATTCAAAACAAAATCATATTCTATATGCTCTGGAAAAACAATCATGTACAATATTATCATAGCCTTTTTCATGGTGTTGCATTGTTAAATAAATAATCTTTAAAATGGTCTCAGAATTATCAATATATGATGTGCCCTTGCTTCAACAAAACATGTAAGTGCTGAAAGGTTTGTATCGGCTTCTCTTGATAACCCTAGCTAACTCCCTTGAAGAGTCAATCCCATGGATTGTTATTGGTTGGGGTCTAATGCTTTGTTGCGAAACACACATGTGATAGTTTTTTTGTTTCGATTTCCTTCTAGCTTCACTGAACTTGGATTATGCAATCAATTGGTTGCCGCTGAAACCAAACCAAGCCCTGCACATCGTGATCCAACCAACAGTTAGTAGGTTTTCAAGCTTCAACAAAGTCTAGCACTTCAACTGCTTCGCCTACCCCGACAGGTCTGTCTTGACAGGTTCGCCTTGACAGGTTTTCCTTGACAGATTAGTTTCGACAAGTTCTCCTCGACGGGTCCGCCTCGACGGTTGAGCTTCTTTTGTAACTAAACGTAGCGAGTAGTCACTCAAGCGTCTCAACACCCTATATAAGCATGTGCATTAATGTAATATAGACATTAGTCTGATTCCTCCATATTTCATGGAGCAGAATTAATAAATTGGTTCGAATTCTTTCATATTGTCTGTGTGTATATTTCTTGTCGACCTAGTGTGTTTCCTACTTTGTTGGTTCTTCTTATATGCTTCCGCCAAACAGTAATCGACTCATCTAGTCGACTGTTGACCCCGGTGTGCACCTAGGCACAACCTAGATCACATCGGTACCATTTCAAGTGTCACTTGTTCCAATTCTCATTGCAACGATGAATAGATGAATGATAACCCCATTGAAAATTGTTGCTCTTTATTGCTCGTGCTTCACTTTGTTAGGGGGCAACTCGAAGGAAATTCAAGATAGCCCAGGAGGCCTTGTGAATAGCGAAAATACATATCCTGGAGATTCCAAAGTAATGTAGCTAACTAGGACTATATGAATATACTGCAAGACATTGTTAAGAAGAGTCCTACAAGCATCTTGAGTAAAAGAATCAGGTGCATTTTTACTACCATTGACCACTATGGACTGCCAATGAGGAAAATAGTGACCAAGGGCTCAACAATTGACTCAAATGCTACAAGGAGCATTCAAGAAACAATATCATGTTTGGAAATATGTATTCTCCATAATATGGAAGAAAACCTTAAGAACTCCCTAGAGGACAAGGGCTCGTTGAACATCATTACTCTTTAGCAAAGAAGAGTAGATGTGGTTGTCAGTTTGTATATTGTCCTCTCCATATTTTCTCTCCTCGACGATGAAACCTTATATTTTATTAAATGAGGGGAAGGCAACATATGCAACGCCTTCATACTCATTCAAGCTAAAATTCTTTGAGTTTGCACGACATAACTCTGCCCAACCCTTGGACATAATTCCACATGAAACAAGGAAAGTTCAAATATCCTGACCAGCAGTGTACCTATAACAACATTTCTGAAAATTAGCACCAAATTGAAGAAGCAAGCCCAAGACTAGATTCTTGGATCTTCCTTTGCTGTGATGAACTCACGGTGCAACCCCATACATGTTGGACTTTCATTTCCCATATAGATTCTAGGGAAGTCATCCCTCCATATCTCCTAGGATGATCCATCAATATTCAAAACTGTCTAAGCCTTAATGACTTCCATATTGGACTCTACAAATTACCGAATTATTTCAACTATCGACTAGTCATGTTGGGTTCTTTAAGCTTAAAGTAAGCTATCAATGTTCTAACACAATACCCTCCTATGAGGCTTCTGAAATTCCAAGACATGCAATGCGACAATCCTCTAGGTTGTAACCGCCTATGCTTATTGTGGTTATGAATTCACTTCAAAATTAGTTCATTGGTTGATAAGTAGCATCGATAAGCATTGGTCATATAGAATACGGGTTAGGGAGAGCACGTGAGTTGAATCTTAGCTACTTGAAGCACCCTATTCCTTGTTTTTCTGAGATAATCTACTATCCTGGTAACCCCACCAAAGAGCTAGCAACAATAGTTCAAAGAAATGGTTTCCAATAATCGAGAAAAAAGTTGCGAGGAACCCTTGATTATATTACAAACTTCACCGTGCCAAAGGATTTGGTTTGTTATTATCTGTTGACTTAATAATCACAGATCAATGAACTCAACCTTCTTTACCTACTCTTGGAGTTGTGGTTATGAGTCAGTGTGGCATAAGCCATGTTGGGCCCAGGGACAGTAAGGTAGAATTCATGCAGAATTATGCCCAAGTATAGAGAAGAGGTAAAGGAGGAGAAGAAGGAGCTACGACGAATGAAGCAACATAAAGGAAAGAAGAGAAATGTTTTTTGCGACACGAGAAGTGAAAGAGAGGAAGAAGAAGAGGAGGAGGCATCAGAAGAGGAAGCTGTTTCAAAAGAGGAAGTTGTGCTAGATAAGGAAGTCACGACAGAAGGATGGAGTGCGACACGGGAAGTAACGATAGAACATCAGTAGAAGAAGGCGTGCAAGTAGCATAATTATTGGTAATGATAGTAAGACATAATGCTGAGAAAGTGACAGGCCTAACGATCGTGGGTACGAGCTCAGCTGGAGATGGAAGAAATCGCACGCATGAAGGCATCTTTGTAAGTCAGGTCATTAATGCCTCCCATTAGCTATTGCTAGAATACGAAAGACAACCTGTTGGGTAGATACGGAAAGTTGGCTGAGAAAGAAAAATAAAATGAGCCTGTAATGAGTCAGTATTGAGTCTGTATTGAGTCTGTATCGAGTCGGTATTGAGTATGTATCAAGTATATATGGAGTCTGTATTGAGTCTGTAATAAGGCTATAAAAGAAGGAACCCAATTTGCATGCGAGTTAGACATTCTCCCTACAGCCAGTCTTTACAGTTAGCTTTGAATTGTAGACTCTCGCTGGCTGAAAAGAGTGAAATCCGGGTTGGTGGCTCCATATTGCTGAGTGCAACAGAGTAAAGGATCTATAGCTCAGTGCACGAAAGATTAGGAAAGGTTGAGTTGATCTAGGCTATGTGGGGATCACTAGTAGAGTAAAATAGAAAGAAGACACAAAGAAGATCAGAGAGCATGAGAGGGAGAAAGAGTCTATAAAGGTAGATAAGAAGATCTTAAGCAGAGTCTACAGCTTAGTGCACTGACAAAAGGTGCATCTATTTCCTCATTCTAAATGAAGAGCACCTTATGATTTTTTCTCAGGTGGGTTTCCATGTTATATTTTGTGTATATGTGTGAATCATGAATGTGTCTAAGATATATGTGTAAATGTTGTATTAAATGAATGACTATAGGTTTGTGTATAAATGAATATATGTATGATGGTTGCATTTCATTAACTGTATATGATTATGATACATGTTTGTTGCTTATTTAATGAGTTGCATAAGAGAAGTTGGGGCGCAGCCTAACTGTTGAATCACAGTGAACACAAATAATCCACCCCTTGGACTTCGTTCAGAGCCACCCTCCCACCCAAATGAGGAAACATGGTTCTAGCAGTTACCCATCCTTAAGAGAGATATCTCGGGTGAGATGACATCTGTGTCGCAAGTGTTGCGACTGAGCTCTGCCCTATTGCGCCGATATCGCGGGCTGTCTTGTGTTGAGAAGAAGGGACTGAACCTGGATCGGGATCTCTGGAAAAGGAACAGAAAATCCAACAAATGGTTCTGTTGTCAAGACACTAAATCATTGTGGTGAGGGATATGTTGTGGAAACCAACGAAACTAGAAATCCAATATTGGGTGGAATCCAAAGAGTTAGAATTCACACAAAAAGAAAGAGAAGGATGTCGACAGAACCCAACAGAGTGGTTGGGTCGATACATCTAGACAGACATTGACGAGGTTTTATTTTCTTAGTTTCCCATTGTGTCGTATAAATGGTTATCTAAGCTAGCGACCCAACAAAGAAATTTTCAAGGAGAACCAAGGGAGTGGACTCCCCAGTTAATTGAACAACTAGAAGAAGTAATAAACCCTGTGTCAAGGGATGTAGATTTTGGGATAGATAGTATCCTAGAGGGATATATTACCGAGTTTGTTGTTGACATAATAACCTCATAGAGTGAGGCAAAGCGAAAACTGTTTCAAGGCCCATGCAGTAGATACATGTCATCTTTAAAGACATGGATAAAAATGCTTGTATGTGAAAAAGGTATTCTGTGAATGTAACAAGACTGTATAGAAATAGATTGGTTATGTCTCAGCAGAACCCTCAGAGTGAAATGTTTCGAGGAGATAGTGGAACTGAAATACAGCCAAGATTTTTAAGGAGTGGAAGAAGATTCAGATCTGACAAACGAAGAAAAACTATGTTAGGAAGAGGGAGTTGTATCATGGATAGAGAAGAAGAAGGCTATGAGCTTGCGTCATACATGGATGAAGGGTCTTGTGATAAAGAAGAGGAATATCAGTCAATCTCTGAAGGAGACAAAGAGTCAGAAGATTCGACTGAAGCCCCAGAATGAGAACATGGTTACAACTCACCTACAACACCGCATACGTCGCCATAGGTAAGATCAATAAACTTATCTGCAAGTAGTTTTGTAAATACGAGTAGTATTAACGCTGTAAATAGCGAGCAAGGAAGTCCGACTAACCAAAATTTTGTTCCAACAGTACCAACAACAAATATAATGGCTGGAGCTGACATTAAGTTACCAATATTCAATGGAAATGGGTTGGAAGACCCAGAACAACATTGGTTCCTTTGATAAGTTGTGTGGATTATGCGACAGATTCATGATGAGAATATCAAAAAAGAACATATGATCATGACTCTGTGAGGTCGTGTGCTTGACTTGCATATGAAATTTTCCATAATACCGGTAGGAGTTGTCCGGAAAACACTCAACGAGATTCGAGTGGGTCTGATAAAAGAGTTTAGAAATCCAAAATCTGAATCACAATGCATCACTGAAATCAAAGAGATTAAGCAGTTACCGACATAATCTGTTCGAGACTTTGACCATAGATTTAAGGCATTGATCACAAAAGTGAGCTTCCAAACGTCAAATGTACAACACAAGGAGTGGTTTATTGTCTCCTTGTTACCACATATTCGAACCTTGTTGATGCTACATAAGATTGTGTCGGAGATAGAGGCTCTGGAAATAGCAATGAAACTAGAAGCATCGACAATTGGAGATAATGGCCCGGGAATTATGCAAATTCATTCGCAATCGGACAACCTTATGTTGCAGCTCGAATACATTAAGAGAGGGAAGGAAGTTCAGGAATAACTATGGTGTAGAAGATACACAAAATATAGACACGATAAAGACAATTTCTCGATGCTCATGAACTATGTCGCAACAGGAGCGCCGAATCCGTTAAACACTCAAGGAATTACTTAATGTAGGATATGCCAAACTTGGGGCCACAGGTCCAAATAATGTCTGTACTTATAGAAGATTGTAAGTACACGAGCTAGTCTGTATTGTAAATTTTGTAGATCAGTGGGTCATGATGAAAATGATTGCAAATCATTTCAACTACTACAAGAAAATACAATGGATACCTACTTAATGAAAAATGATGAGTAGATGTAAGTTGAACAAATGAAACCTCAGTATCATCCTCCACAATATCAACAACCGCAATACCCTCAGTTGCAATACCAGCAGAATAAGTATCCTCATTAACCACAATACCCTCCGCAAATGGGGGGTGGAAACTTTAAATGTCGAGGAAAACAACATGGAGGAGGATTTGGTTGGGGAAGAGGCCAAGAAATATGTTATAATTGTGGGAACCCATGACATTTTCCTGATATTTTCAAATTCCTATGAAAACTTGTACATATTGTAAAGAATTTTATCACATTGTTGAACAATGTCCACAATAAATTGTGAAATGGAAGGCTAGAACTGTCGTAAATCCCAACCCGTTATAGAATCATAATCCAAATCCCAATTAGAAAATTCATATGATCTCTTCTGAACCAAGAGAACCCCACATTGATGTAGTCACAAGAGGATTTGTTTTGACAGGTGCAGATCAAAATATACAGCAAGGACAACCAAAGGTGAAACTCGTAGCACAAAAGAAATCTCCGCTAGTTGTCCAAAAGGACAAAGAAGTCTTATTGGAGGTGCGACCAAAATTTTTTGATGCTAATGAAACATTGATATCTGGACAAGCAAGACATGCCCGAACAATTTGAACAACTAATCAGGAATCCACCAATGAAAAAGGTTAGTAAGCTTAAATATTTTTTCAAAAGTTGTTTAGAACCAATCAATTGTAAATATTTTGTCGCAGAACTGACAGAACTAGTAGAAGAAAACCCAGATGACCTGTGACCTGAAACAAAAGTTAATCATATTGGGAAAATACTAAAGACAGAGCGAAAACTACGAATGGATATGCAGATAGGAGACTATGGTATGGATTATATCATATTAGATCTGGGCTCAGATGTTAACATACTGATAAGACAAACATGGGAGAAAATCAATAATCCACGACTGGACTGGTCTCCCATAAAACTAAGGCATTCAAACAAGTCGAAGCTTCTACCAATTGGTATACTAACTCAAGTGCCTGTAGAAGTCGAAGGTTTAAGAACATATTACAACTTCGAACTTATTGACATTGTCGATGACATGAATCCATATCCTGCACTACTGGAAATTGATTGGGAAATAGACAACCAAACCAATATAAAATTCAAGAAATTGATCTTATCATTTGAATATTCTAAAATAAGGGTGGTTGCACCAATTGATCCGCTCGAAGGACAAAGATATGTTAATCCTGTACATAGTGAAGGTCAAGGAAATTATCTAGATCAGTTGTATAATTTCATGTCTTCAAAAGAAGACTATATAAATCCAACATCTGATGGGAAATTGAGTTGGTGGAGTGTAAGTTCGTGCACGTCCGACTCACGTGATTCCTTGTTAGAATAATCAAACCCATAGTTACCCATATTTGACATTAATTAATCATTTTTGTCTTATTCCTAGATTCCTAGATTCCTTACTGTGCTAGTTGGCATCCACTTGCACCCATAAGTCAACAAATTCCAAAACTGGATTAAGGAGCAATTTAGAAACATCCTGGAATCATTTTTGGAAACTTTGTTGTTATTCCAAAATAGTAAAAGCATTGTTTTGCTTTTTCTGAAATCTTCCTTGCTTTTCATCAGTTTTAAGGCGAAAGAGAGAAGTTTGTCTAGGAGTAACTGTCTTGTTTTTTTCCTTAATCGCCCTCATTCTTTTTCTCCATCCAGAAGCATGGATTTGATCTCTTTCCGTCACTTATCAGCTGATACATATGATTCATCCAACTTTTCAGCATATTGACATATTAGGAAAGTGATTTATGTACCTATGGGGGATTTTGACTAGTTTAGTAAGCCTATTTTTTGTCCAATTTGAATAGAATCCTTATGATTTTGAATATATGATGTAATTATATATTTGGAAAAGCTATTACTAGATGAGGTTGGATGATGTACACTTATTCAATATAGGATTGAGTTATGCTCCATTTTTAGTCTCCTTTTTGTGGAATTTTGCATGTTTGATTAGCAATTTTGTGAGTGTAATTGTTCTACTGCTTGGGCTCAATTTCCACATGGTATCAAAGAATTTTTAGATCGATTTATCTCCTTCGATATTTCTATTGCAGGTTTGACATCACTGACTAGGAGCGCATTCTGCTGGTTGAAGGGAACAATTGTTGAGATATGGACCAATCTCAAAGGATCATCTTGAATCCATTCAACTTCTTCGAATGGAAAATTGAGAAGGAGATTTTGTTGAGATCCATGGGCCTCTACAGGGTTACCATGGAAACTGAGGCAAAGCCAAATTCAGCTGCATAGAAAATTAAATTGCACAACAGGAGGGATGAGGCCTATTGTCTTTTGTGCTTGAGCATTTCAAGAGACCTCCTCTTCCATCTTGATCCACTGACATCACAAAATGAGGTTTGGGAGAATATTGAAGATATTTTTGGAAAGATAGATGATATGAGAGGAAACCAAATCTAGAATGAGTTGATATCATTGAGTCCTAGTAGCTTCGAATCATTGCAACTCTACTTTTCCAAGTTTAAGGCCCTAGTCCTACAATTAAAATAGTGTGGAATCGAAAATAAGGATGAGCAACTAGTCTTGGCCATAGTTTCAAAGGTTGGTCCTAACTATTTAGTGTTTGTTTTGACCTTCCATGCCACCAAATTGACAGCATGAGTCTGGAAGATGCCTAAGCTTGTTGATTTCTTGGAATCCCTCACCCAGGAGTTAGATAAATTGGTAATGATGGGAACCATCAAACCTTCCAAAGACCAATATTTGGTTACTGGAGATTTGAGGGTGGATTCAAAGGGAAAGAATAAATCCAAAAATCCACCTGAGCAAAAGAGAGACAAGTCAAATTCTCAAGAGGATCCCTCGGGCTCCAAGAAGAACTTCCAGAAGAAGAAGAACAAAGGAGAAATAAGAAAGTGAGCATACTGCAGTAAGGGATATCATCCTGAGAGCTCTTGTATGAAAAAGAAAATCGACATGTTGACCCAACTCTTGGAGAAGAACAACATCTCCCTTCCTAAATGTGCAAGAAAGAGGGAAGGAGGATCAAATTCATATGACAAGGAGAGAGTACATGCCTTTGTTGATAGCACTTCAAGTTCACTTAGCTTCATCATTGATTATGGACCTTCTAGACATATGGTTTCAACAAGGGATACTTTCTCCTCTCTTGACAATTTGAAAGGTCCAAAAATTGTTTTGGGAGATGGCTATGTTACTGATAGTATGTGGAAGGGTAGTATTGATCGTGACCATGGTTCCTTCAATGATGTGCTGTATGTCCCAAGTCTTGCTTCTAACCTCTTATTAGTGTATCAAATGACCCACACTGGGTCTCTAAATAAATTTATCTTCTCTCCCAATGAAGTTGAAATATCAGATATTTTGAATGATAATGTCATAGAAAAAGGTGTTGTGGATCACAGTTCGAAGGTATACAAGTTTCCCCATTTCCTACCCTTCTCATGCCCCTCTTCTCTTCTTAGTCATGCTAATGAATGTTGGTTGTGGAGCCTAATCTTCCAGATCCATAGATATTATTAAGTCGTGTTTGTAACCCAGGTGTACTATACACTCATTCCCCTTTCCTTGGGGTTCAGGGTAGCGCCTTGAAAAAGGGGGTTCGGGGGAAGTGCCCTCGAGAAAATGTTTTGGGATATATGCTGGACAACATTTTTGTGAACCCATGGTATTGGGTTAAACCTAGAATTTTCCCATTGTATTTCCCCTATAAAAGAAAGCATTGTAAAACGACTAAGTATGGTATTGTATTGTATTGGAAGAGAGACTGTGATGGTGTGAGGAGGAAGTGCAACGGTTTTGTTGTAGGTTGTATCCCTTCACATTTATAGATTGTAATAAAAAGGACTTGAAATTTCTTTGTGGATGTAGCCCATCATTTGGGTGAACCATTTTATATCTGTGTCTCTCTGCAATGTTTTAATGTTTTTTCTATCTTGTTAATGATTTAACTTTATATCTGTTATTGCTCTGTGGTCCTGTTTTCTAACAATGAATCAATCAAGCTTTGGCATGAGAGATTTGGCCATATTAACTACAAGTATATTTCATATTTGAGTGACAAATACATGGTCATAGGGTTACCAGATATCATTTTTTCTAAGGGAGTCTGCCAAGGTTGCATCCTAGGAAAACACCCAGAGCACAAGTATGATATAGCTAGTCATGAGAGAACCTCTACACCCCTTGAGTTAATCCATAGTGACATTGTTAGTCCATTCCCTCATATGTTCATGAGTCAATACAAATATGCACTAACCTTCATAGATTACTTTCCCAAGCATTGTTGGGTCTACTTCATAAAGCACAAGTCTGAATTTTTTGACATCTTCAAGGAATTTTGAGCCTTGGTTGAGAACCAGTATGGGTGGAAACTCAAGATCCTCAGATATGATAATGGTGGAGAATATGTTAATTCTGATTTAATCCATTATTTAAAATAATAAGGTATCCATATGCAACATTCTATTCCCTACACACCTTGACAAAATGGAGTTGACAAGAGAAAGAATAGATCACTCAAGGAGATGGCAACTTGCATGATGGAGTCTAAAACCTTGCCACCAAAGTTTTGGGATGAGGATACAAATTATGCATCCTATATTCTGAACAGGGTGCCACACAAGAAAATTTATGGAATCACTCCTTTCGAATCTTGGAATGGGCACAAGCAACTTGATGGAATCACTCCTTTCTAATGTTTTTGGCTCAAGGGCTTGGGCTAGAATTCCAACTGAAAAGAGGAATGCTTTGCAACCCAAAAGCCAATAGTTCCTATTCATTGGGTATTCTGAAGATTCAAAAGGGTACAATCTGATCAACTTTAGCACTAACAATTCCTTCATTGAAAGGAGTGTTCAATTTGAAGAAGATCCTTTAGCAGTAGTTGAAGTTGGAGAGTCCTATTCATCACCACAACCACTAATTGTAAGTGAAGATACTAATGAGTTTGATTATTATGATATGTTTGATAATGATGATTTAAATACATATCCTAACATCCCTACAATACCAAAATGGGCATCAAGGACCATTCATGGAGTTGGGGAACTAGCTGGGAATCCTAGTGACACTAGGAGGACTAGATCTCAATTTGAGAGTGCCCTTTGTGTGAAAGATCCACTCTTTGCTGAGAAGTGTTATTTAATGGTTGAATATGATATTTATAAATATGAAGATAAATCATATGATCCAATATGTAAATTATACATGAAGGAAGAATACAACTTGCTCCAGAAGAACAACACATGGGACCTAGTTGATCTCCCCCAGAGAGAAAGCTAGTAATCTGTAAGTGGGTTTATAAAACTAAATTTGTTTCTGATGGTTCACCTTTGGAATTATAAGAAAATATTGGTATCTAAGGGCTACTAAAAATTTCAAGGTATTGATTACAATGAGACCTTTGCACTAGTGTCAAAGATGGACTCCATAAGGATAGCTTTGGTCATTGTAGCTTCAAGGCAATGGGAGGTGCACCACATGGATGTAAAGTGTGGATTTATACATGGAGATATGAATGAAGATATTTATATGCAGAAACCTGAAGGTTTTGTGTTTAATCTATCTTTAGTGTGCATGTTAAATAAATCTTTGTATGGGCTAAAGCAAGCCTCGGGGCTTGATGTGCCAAGATTGATGGATTTTTTCTATCACAGAATTTTGTTCGACACAAGTCTGATACAAATGTATATTTGAAGCTGATTCATGGTTCATTAATGATTATTGTTTTATATTTGGATTACCTATTGATAACAGGAAGTTCAAGGAAAGATATTTCCTCCTTGAAGGATGCAATGAACCATGCCTTTTCCATGACAGATTTGGGACTGTTGAGTCAATTCTTGGGTCTCGAAATTTCTCAATTCCAACATGGAATCAAAGTTCATCAGTACAAGTATGCTTCATATCTTCGCAACAAGTTCAGCATGAAGGATTTCAAGCCAAGCAAAACTCCATTATTTTCTAGAGTAAATCTTAAAGAAGTAGGTTCTTCTCCTTTGGTAAATAACACATTGTGTTTGCTTTATCTTACACATACTATACCTGACATATATTATGCAGTTAGTGTGGCCACCATACACATGGATTTTCCTCATGAGATCCATTGGAGGGAAGGAAAGAGAATCCTAAACTTTGTTCAAGGAACAAAAACTAATGGGATTTTCTATGCAGCAAAATTTGACTTAGAGCTAGCTGGATTTGCTGACAGTGATTGGGAAGGTGACAACACAAATGGAAAGACTACTTCAAGTTATATGTTCATGCTTGCAGATGGACCAATCAGTTGTTCAAGTAAGAACCAGAATTCCATAGCACTCTCATCTACAGAGGCAGAGTATAGAGGAGTTGTGAATGCAGCTACTCAATGTTTGTGGTTGCAGGGGATACTTGGAGAATGTGGGATCGAATCAGAGAATTTCATTGTCATCTATTGTGATAATTTAAGCACCATTAGAATCTCCACTGATCTAGTTCAAAGACAATGAACCAAGCACATTGAGATCCATATGCACTATATCAAGGAGCTTGTGCATGATGGTACCATTGCCCTACTCTACTGCTCATCTTTAGAGCAAGTAGAAGACATCTTCACCAACGTGTTTTGTGAGAAGACCTTCACTAATCTCAAATAAATTATAGGGATTTCTGATCATGTGGTGAAGAATGATTGATAACAATATTTCCAAAAAAAAATTCATGTCTATGTTTAAGGGAGGATTTTCCCCTTGTGGTTTTGCCGCTTTCCTTGGTTATATGGACAAGCAGTATGTAAAGGGTGACTAAGCCTTATTGCTAGGCTCTATACTTTTCTAATATTTTCACATAAATACAGCCTTAAAGGAGGGTTTTAGAACAATACAACCCATATTTACCCATATTTGACATTAATTAATCATTTTTGTCTTATTCCTAGATTCCTAGATTCCTTACTATGCTAGTTGGTATCCACTTGCACCCAGAAGTCAACAAATGCCAAAAATAGCTTAAGGAGAACTTTACAAAAATCATGGAATCATTTTTGGAAACTTTGTTTTAATTCCAGAATAGTAAAAGCGTATTTCTTCTTTTTTTGAAAGATGCCTTGCTTTTCAGCAGTTTTAAGGCAAAAGGGAAAAGCTAGTCTAGGAGTAATTGTCTTGTTTTTTTCCTTAACCATACTCCTTACTTTTATCCATCCAAAAGCATGGATATGATCTCTTTCCATCACTTATCAGCTGATACATCTGATTCATCCAATTCATGAGTATCTTGACATATTACGAAAGTGATTTATGCACATATGGGGGATTTTGACTAGTTTAGTAAGCATGCTATTTGTCCAATTCGAATAGAATCCTTATGATTTAAAATATATGATGTAATTATATATTTGGATAGCCTATTACTTGATGAGTTTGGTTTATGTACACTTATTCAATACAGGATTGATTTATGCTTCAATTTTAGTCTCCTTTTTGTGGAAATTTGCATGTTTGATTAGCAATTTTGTGAGTGTAATTGTTCTACTGCTTGGGTTCAATTTCCACATGACTTGGAAAATTGGCAGAATAGGCTACATGAAGTGTCCATGAGAAAATTTTCAATAATCACAAGATTTTTTTGAAGGGTAGGAGCTGAAGCAAGCGCGCTTCCTGCATATGAATGATTACCTAACCTTGTGTCTTTTATTGTATAATTTGAAGAAAAATTCATAGAATCATAGTGATTGTCCTATATGGACTATGTGCTTAAATATATGCCCGCTATATGGTGGGGTACACACAAACATTCTATCTCCGAATGGCCAGAGGGTAGAAGATTAATGGAGATCATATTTGGGGAACAGATCAGTTACCTTGATCAAAAGTATACAAAACTGACAGATCCTTCGTAACATATTGAGCATTGTCGCAAGAACTAGAAAGAATAGCTGTGACAAGAGTGGGTTCATCGATTCATCCACACTTTGGAAATGGTACCAAGAAGTTGGTGCACATCAGTGGAGCCGCGACAAGGAACTGTTGAATGGGAAATAATAGTTGTAAGATTCACCCAGACATTTGAGTTCACAAGTGAACACACAATAGTCGATGTTGCACTACAAATAATAAAGGAAAATATATCTGAAGAAATCCCGGTCATAGCCACGAATTCCCATCAATGCACCATGATAATACACGACTAGATGGAGTGCTACAATATTACAGGAGAACCCAATGATGATGATCCACTTGAGATAAATATACTTGAGTCAAAAGGTATGCATGTAGTGGAAAGAGTTGGTATGTGTGAAGATACACCTTACCCTGCTCGCTATGACCTGATAATTAAAAAAAAAGGATGATAGCAAGATTTTTGGTACCATCTGTCTTTATAACAATAACTACCATTTAACGTGACAGATAATTGGTGGCATAACACAAATAGATTCGATTAGTGAGCCTATAGTATGCCCATGTTCTTGAAAGGACATATTCATTTTATATTGATTGCTCACACGTGCAAAGAATGACTTGGGAAATTTAAGGTAGTTTACCAAGATTCGCTGCTAAAATGCCCCTCATCTTATATGCAAAAGAGAATGAACGCTACTACTGCTTGCAACCCTGAGCGTTGAATTGGTGTGGCTATAGTATGGTCATCTCCATTTCCAACACAAGCATAGTTGAATCTAAGACAATATCACCTACCCCTATCATGGAAGATACTACAGGATATATTCCCCCAAGGAACCAACCTATCCTAGTCACTACCCAAGTTCCACCTCCGCTTTCAGGAAAACGCAGAGTATGGGAACCATGACCGTCACCAGCTTCAAAGGGGAAGCAGACAATGAAGAAGTAGAGAAAGGAGAAAGATGTAGCAACACCACCAATCCATGAGAAGAGAAAGAAGACTTTGAAACTAGGAACTTAGTGCCAGCGTATATTTCACCAAGTAGGACGGATGCACCAAGGGTTAGAATCCCTAGGAGTACAAATTAAAAGGGAAGTACTGGATCTAGAGACTCCAAAATCCAATGAGCTCGATAGAAGTGTTAGCTAGGTATTCCTATATTTTTTGAAGATGTGACTGGTGGATGTGTATTACTTACAAAAAGCAGTAGTTGCAGAAATTAGAGTAAGAGACAGTGCCCTTGGTAAGAAAGTAAAGCAATTTGAGAAGTCTCTTAGAAAAATAAAGTAAAAGATGCAAAGGATGAAGACAAAAGTAAGAGCAGGAGAAGAAAGTAAGAATAAACTCAAAAATATCATAAACCTTTCTTGTTCAAATCTTGAAGACGCTGAAATATTACAATAAATTCCACCAGAAGACAAGGTCCTTAGCTAGGAAAGATAGCGGCTGACCTTAGGATTAAATTTACAAATATGGAGGAATAAGTAAAACCCAACACACCTCCAAAAGTGTTGGAGACAAAAAGAGATGCAACAACTAAAGTTGTGAAGAGAATAGAAGAGGGAGAAGAAATATGTGCTAAGGTCGTTGACCAAGTCTCTCAAAGTTGGGAAACACTAATGGATGATGACCAATCATAGAATATTGAAAATGAGATGACTATGTTTGAAGCAAACATCACACATATACAAAATGATATGAAACAACTACCCTTAGCATAGAAAATGTCTAAGGTGACATAGGTGAGAAAATTGCAGCAGCAAATGACTGTGATGCGCACATAACAACAACAACGAGAGGAAAAAGTAGAAGAGTTGCAGGCTGAAGCTTAAATGTTATAGGAATCATTGAGCATGTACATCAGAAGGTGCACGATATAGCTGCATCAATGGAGAAAGTCATGTCAGAACATGTCAGTTCCGGCCTGGTGGAGAAAATGCGAAGGAAAGAGGAAGAAGTGTGCACAGAATCATAGAGGGTGGTGAAAATTATGGAATATTTTCAAAGCAAAATCAACGTAAGTCAAAACATGGAGGAATAGCTTCAAGTGGCTTGGGAAAGCCACGGGTTAGTGTTTAGGGCTAGTTGGGCGTAGGGACAATAAGGTATAATTCATGCATAGTTATGCGTAAGTATGGAAAAGAGCTAAAGGAGGAGAAGAAGGAGCTACGATGGAGGAAGCAACATAAAGGATAGAAGAGAAAGGTCGATCCAATAGAGAAAGTGAAAGAGAGGAAGAGGAGAAGGAGGAGGTGCTGGAAGAGGAAGTTGCACTAGATAAGGAAGTCGCGATAGAAGGATGGAGTGTGACATAGGAATGTACCCCTTCAGCAGCAGAAGGCATGAAGGCATCTTTGTAAGTCAGGTCGTTAGTTCCTCCTGCTAGGTGTTGCTAGACTAAGAAAGACAACATGTTGGATATATATAGAAATTCAAATGAGAAAGAGACCAAAAAGGAGTCTATAATGAGCTTGTATTGAGTCTGTATCGAGTCGGTATTGAGTCTGTATCAAGAATGTATGGATTCTGTATTGAATATGTAATAAGGCTATAAAAGAAGGAACCCAAGTTGTATGCATGTTAGACATTCTCCCTATAGTTAGTCTTTACAATTATCTCTGAATTATAGACTCTCGCTGGTTGAAAAGCGCGAGCTCCTGGTTGGTGGCTCTGTATTGCTAAGTGCATCAGAGTAAAGGAACTATAGTTGAGTGCGCATAAGAGTAGGAAAGGTTGAGTCGATCTAGGCTGTGTGCGGATCACTAGTAGAGTAAAGTAGAAATAATACAAGGATAAGATCAGACATCATGAGAGGAAGGAAGAGTCTATAAAGGTAGAGAATAATATCTTAAGCATATTCTGTAGCTTAGTGTGAAGATGAAAGGTGCATCTATTTCCTCATGCCAGATGAAGAGCACCTTGTTTTTTCCTGGATGGGTTTCCACATTATATTCTGCATATATGTGTGAATGTTGAATGTGTCTAATATATATGTGTAAATGTTGTATTGAATGAATGACTGTAGGTTTGCATATAAATGAATATATGTATGATGGTGGCATTGCATTAATGGGATATGATTATGTTACATGTTTGGTTCTTATTTAATGAGTTGCGTAAGAGAAGCTAAGGTGCAGCCTAGTTGTTTAAGCATGGTGAACACAAATAATACACCCCCCCGAACTTCGTTGAGAGCCTTGGCACAAATCCAAGGTACTAGACACCCTCCCACCCAACTACGGAAATGTGGTTCTGGAAGTTACCCATCGTTAAATCATGTTTTACTGATATATATTTATAGACGGAGTGTGATCAATTTCCAAGTCAACATTGAACCCATAGATAGGTAGGCATTGACTGGGCCATTATCCTACTTTTTAGAAATGAGATTCAACCTGTAATCATGTAAGCATAAATGTTGGGTTTAACTTCACTCTTTTATAAGAGGATGTGACGTGAATTATATTGGACTAGAGGGATGAATTAAAAAATGATTCTATTTATGCAAATATCTATCCTACAACCTTATTTCCATAACTCCATCCTTATCCATAAATTTTTTGGATTTAGAGTATACATATGAACTCATATTTCTACAATAAAATTTCAAATCTAACCTACCCCTTTCAGTTCATTCATGGTATTCCTAATTTTCATGGCACGCACACATAATTATAGTCACCCCTTATTTGAGATTGCAGAAACTTATTATGCTCAAGTAAATGAGCTTACACTTTACCTTTACTTAAAAAATGGGTCAACCTTCATGGAATAACCCAATGAGGAAAGGGACATTCCTTATATTGGATCTTTAGATTGACTGGTAAATATTTTAACTGTGACAGTAGTTTTCAACATTGCTTCAATATAGATTTATAAGTCGACCTACACAATATTATTTTGTCAACAATATAAAAACAGACTTATAAAACAATCCAACACAGTAAATCTTCAACAAGGGTATAATTACCAATTTACCAACATTCAATTTTCATTCAGTAATATTCAACACACATAATATAGATTCACAACTAATCTACAATGTAAGCGTTCGACAATGTCATAATTATAAGTTATCCAACATATCTATGCCTAGTATTTAAAAAAAAAAACTTATATGCAGAAATACCTAAATATTTCCACTTCAATTTTTCAAGAAATGCTTATGTCCATATCTACACAATAAGGAACGGTAAAAAATTCTAAATAAACCAACAATCAACATGGGTCCCTCCCAAATAAATTTAAGATTATTGATTTATTTGTTAAGGTTCGAGCATTGGAACCATGCTTTGATACCAGATGTAACGACCCTCCATGGGGTCCAACCAGATCAACTAACATGCATGCATATAAATAAATCTAGATACGATAAATAATTTAAGAACATATATCAAATCCATTTACAAAGTAGGTAAATATATACAACAGTACGAATCGTAAACCAATCCACATACATCCATTGAATTAACTATTCCATTTTCATGTGCAACATTTAACAAATTCAAATAACCTACCTTTTCATATCGCTAGTCGTTGTCGTTTAAGGATGATGCCACATGTTGTTTTGTGATCAATATGTTGTAGTTGTTGTCTTTGGATTTCCAACCATGTCAGATCCATTGGTTTCATCCCTACCATACCCTGATCGATACTCTCCTTCCCTCAATACCCCCGAGCTTGACGGGGCTAGCAATGGAAGTACAACGTTAGACTGATGCTTGAATTCTCCCAACATCAAGCTCTTGAACCACGCTCTTCCACAGTCGCCTTAGAGACACCCAAAGGGTTCCAGCGCCAAACTATGGTAGGACTAAAGAAGAAGAAGATGCTCGAACAAGACCCTTTTTCCTTCATTTTCTTTACCTATTATTAACCATTTCATTGATTCTCGTGCATCACATGCACCACTTTTAGTTAACTCTTTAGTTCACTTTAATTAATTTATTTTATTTACCAACATACTTTTTAGTTATATTTAGTTCTCTGATTCCTTTCCAATTAGTTAGGATTTCACTTTAGTTCAAGTTCCTTAATTTACTCTGTTACTTTATTTCTTAATTTAGTTTTATTTCAATTTATTTATCCTTATTTGTTGGTTTATTGGTTTATTTATTTATTTTACCTAAAGTTGTTTATCATCAATTTACTATTTCTCTTAATTAAATTAGATGTTGATTACCGTCGCATTCATGTCGCGACCATAATTATCAAGGCATTATGCTCCTAGCATGCCCTTCCGATAATTCCCACATGCATGGAGTTGGTTATGATGATTGAGCCAATGTTACCTTAGTTTTCCTACCTTGGTAAGAGCTCGTTGATTCATGGGGAATAAGGATGAATCTTTATTGTGCGCCACCCAATAATAATCTTCATGAGTGATGTACTCGCTTCCTACCCTCACGTCAAACACATCTAATGAACTCGAGTTTTCCTCACTCTATTCAAAGTTCATAGCACTGTCCAATTTCATATCCTTACAAGTATAATTTTCTAGCCCTGTCACCCGATTTGGATCAATTGGAAATCACAATCCCATCATTTTCACATTAAACAACCCGTGCGTCAAATATCATAAATAAGATTTGAACTATAACAAAAACATCAATCGACCTCAATTGTCGAGGTTTCCTGACTCATCGAGAGTCCATGCATGCTAGTGCATCAAACATATCACAATTCAATCATGTTATATAAAATACTGGTATCACCTCCCATAGTCGTCGAATCAACTATAGTCTTTTGGATATCAATGCTTTCTTGTGTTTCATGTACCTTCCTTTCTTGTCACACTCGAAAAACCATCAGAGTACATGCCTCATAAATTTTGTCAATAAAACATTATAAAATTTTAAGCATTGTTGATACTTCACATGATTCTTCATTTCACAATCATAATATCAGTGCATGTCATAATTGACCAAATGTTGACATTAATCTCATATTCATAATTTACCCATCAATATGTCTGAAAATTCTTCTTAGATCATATCTCATTAGTAGTTAATCATTTTACACATGTTTGGGTCATTCGAAACTGGATTCCCTCAATATTACTTCCATAAAATTTTTTAGATCCCATAATAATAAATATCCAGGTCATTCGTCATAGAATTCCCTCAAGTAATAGTTATTCTTATCTCAAGAGTTAGGGTAAAAACAGGGTGTTACACTTATCTTTGTCCAATAAGATTGTACAATATCATCACTTTGAAATATCAAGTTATTCACCTCAACACATGAGGAATAACATTTTACACTAAAGGATTAGTCATTCTTGAGTCCAACCCAAGAATTTAATCCAAGTTCCTCAGTGCAACTCAGTTTCCCTACCTCAACACATGAGGCACAATATTGGATGTATAGGACTGGCTTGGAGAATGACTTGTGATACTATAAGTTTGACACTTCCTCTTAGTGAGGGAGGAATTATATTACATGACAATATTGTCTCGGAAGTACCTACAATTCATCACCAATAGAGGATTTTTCAACACATATTCAATCTGCTCATAAATATAAATGTACTAAAGTTTTACTACACCTCTCTAGACAATATCTCTGATGAAATTATAGACCCAAGCCGGTATAAATAATATAATGCACCACAATATAGGGAGTAATGCACCACACTATATGGTGTAATGTTTCATCATTAAGGGCTTAACAATGTAAAAGTATCTTCTCTAAGTAAAAATTGTATGACTATCGACCATTATGAATTTAACACTACATCTTGTCTTTCCTTTAGCCTCTAGATGGTTAAATCCCTTCATTTTTAGGCATTAATGTTGTAACAAAGAATTGTTCTCATTGGACTAAAATATTGTTCGTTGGAGAGGGGAAGAGTGAAATATTCAAGTTGAGGAATGTATGTGGTCCTTTTCTCTAAATATACGAACATATATTCTATCATAATGTGCATCGTTATTTCTTTTAGTGGTTTTGTTGTCCTAGTTTGATTAAGAGTATCAATAAAAATTTCAAATATGTTATTCTCTTAAATTTTATTGGGTAAGGAAAATAATCTTATAAATTTTGATTTGTATTGAGCTCATTTTGTGAAAATTAAGCCCTATCTTAGATCAATGGAACTCACAAAATTGCTTGTAAAACATGCATAGATTCACTCAAAAATGGAGATTGAAAATGGTGCATAACAAAAAATTCTATTGAATAAGTTTACACCTGAAAACATTATGAAAAAATAGTCTTTCCAAATACATAATTACATCATATATTCGAATGCATAAGGATGCTATTTGAATCATCACAAAATCAAGCTTCCTAAACTAGTCAAAATATCCCATAGGTTCATAGAACACTTTCCTAATCTGTCAAGAAGGTCATGAATAGGATGAATAAGTTGTATCAGATAATAAGTGAAATAAATTGGAGAAACTCATCCTTTTAGGAGAGAAAAAGAAAGAGGGTGATTTTTGTCAAAGACAAGGTAGTTACCTTAAAACTAGCTTTCACCTTTTTCCTTAAAAGTTGATATAAAAGCAGGAAACTTTGGATAAGGTAGGAATGCACACTAACTAAACTGGGAAATATGATGGGTTTTCATAGTATTATCCAGAATATTTCCAAAGAACTCTCAGAGGAATTTTAGGCAAGTTTGACTGCAAGGAAGCAAGTGGATACAAACTAGCTACTGTAGGACCTAGGAATTTAACCAAAATTATTAAATTTTATATCCCAAGTATGGGAATGGGTTTTGATTATTATAACATCCCCTCTTAATCTTGACTTATGTAAAATATCATAAATATATCATAGATATAGTGCATATCAACAATTCTTAGTCAGCCTTTACATACTGCTTATCCATACAAAACAAGGAAAGAGGAAAAACTACAAAGGACAAAATCCTCCCTTAAACATGGACATGAACAAAATTATATGAAATATTGTCTTCAATTAGCCTTAACCACATGATAAAATATCCCTAGAAGTGATTTGAGATTGTTGAAAGTATTCTCAGGAAAAACCTTGGTGAAGACATCTACAACTTGCTCAGATGATGCACAATATTGTAGAGTAATGATACCATCATGCGCAAGCCCTCTGATGTAGTGCATATGGATATCTATGTGTTTGGTTCACTTCCTCGGTACTAGATCAGTTGAGATTTGAATGGTACCTTGGTTTTCACAATATATTACTGTAGAAGTCTCAAATTCAATCCCAAACTGTCCAAGTGTACCCTATAACCAAAAACATTAAGTAGCTTCATTCACATCTCCTTTGTATTCTTCCTTGGTTGATGAAAGTGCAATGCCATTTTGCTTTTTACCTGACCATCAGATTGGTCCATATGCAAGCATAAAAAAATATCCAAAATTTGATTTTCCATCAGTGTTATCACCTTCCCAATCAGAATCAGTAAAACCAACTAACTATACGTCATATTTTACAACATAGTGAATCCCATGTGTCCTTGTTCCCTGCACAAAGTATAATATTTTGTTTGCTTCCCTCCAATGGATGTCATGAGTATGATCCATGTGTCTAGATTCCATACTCAATGCATAATATATATAAATTTGAGTATGAGTCAAATAAATAAGACACCCAACCGGTTTCCTATACACTGTGTTGTTTGCCAATGGAGTGGACTGCGCTTCTTCAAGCTTAACTCCTGAAAGGAAAGGAGTCTTTCTTGGATTGAAATCCTTCATCTTGAACTTGTTCAGAAAGTTAGGAGCATACTTGGCCTGATGTACCTTGATTCCAATATCTGATTGAGAAATATAAAGCCCTAAAATTGGCTCATGTTGGGCTAGGAAAGAGCCAAAGGAAGAAACCTAAGCACAAGCACGACAGAGGAAACAAATGCGCGCGATGTAGGAAAAGCAGTTAAAGGATGGAAAGAAAGCACATAAGAGAGGAATCTGTGCCACATATCAGTGTGATGAAGGAAAAAGCATACCTAAAGAGGCAGGTAAAAGAGTTAAGACTAAGAAGCTGCAGGTCAGAACACTGTAGGAGTCAGAGTCGGCGGAAGACTAAAGGACATGTTTTTGTGGCTAGTTATTACCTGTACAAGTATGCTGAAAGACGTTTTCATGGCTGGTAATGGCCATGATCAATGCAATGTAGGAATTTTGTGGCTAGTATGACCTGTCATCAATGTAGCAGAATATATTTTGTAGCTACTTTTGAGTGTAATAACTGAGTTGTACTCAGTTGATCTTACGCGGTCTTGTAATTTCTATAAATAAGAGGAACCCACTCTGTATAATGGTTAGCCTATTAGTTAGTCAGTTAGAAGAATAGTAAGGAGACATTAGAGAGGAGTATGATAGTAGAAGGTTGTTGAGCCACAGATTTGCAGCTAAGTGTGTAGATAGTAGAGTAGAAGAGTCGATTCAGAATGTGTGTGGATTAGTAGGAATAGATAGAAGAATAAACCAGAGAGCTTGAGAGAAAGAAGAGTTTGATCCAAAAGACATATCTTAAAACATTCTGAAAGTTGCAGACTGCAAGGTGATACCTATATTTCTCATGCCAGATGAAGAGCACCTTGGTGGTTTTTCCTAGATGGGTTTCCACATTATTTCCTGTGTTAATGAATGATTGAATGATGTGTTGAATGTTTAACTCTTATTGTTGAATGTTTGAGTTTCTTGCATTATTTATGGTTATTTCTTGAATGAATGTCGCAATACTGATAAGCAATGAATGAATGGATATCTAAGCATCGTCGAAGCATTTTGTATTAGTTCATGTTTAAACACTAGCAAGTCATAATATAAGTCGCATCACGGTCATTTACTATTAAGGAATCAGCTGCGTCGCACTATTGCACTAGCTGTTAAGTTTTTAAGGGCAAGGTTGTGTCGAATGCTGGTTATGGAACACTATTGTGCCTCTGTCGAGTAGTGAAAGACTTCATCCTTCCATCTCTGTCAAGCACCTTGGCCACACGCAAAGGGACTATAATCCCTCACCAATTGCGGAAACATGGTTCTGGTAGTTACACATTAAGATATCTCAGGTGACACTGCGCTTGCCTCGCAGGTGTTGATGGTTGAGCTTGCTTTGTCAGGCTGATGTCTTAGGGTGTTTTGATGGTTTTGTGTTGTTGTTGAACCTGGGTCACAAGAGTGAGGAAATTAGGCCAATAAATGGTTATGTTTCTGGGACCTTAATCATTTGAGTTGAGGGAAATGTTGTGGAATCCGAAAAAGGAGGAAATTGAGGATTGGATGGAGTCTAAGACATTGGAATTTACGCAAGAAGAGAGCGCAAGGTCGTGGTTGAGCGCAGAAAACTAGTTAGACTGATACATATACTCTGATATTCATGATATATTCTTTGCATAGTTTCCTATAGTGTTGCATGAGTGGTTTTCAAGATTGGAAACTTGGCAGAAGAATTTCCAAAGAAGAGAAGTGGTTGAGTGGATTGCTCAGCTGATTCGTGACGTAACCAGTGTAAGTAACCCCATATCTAGAGATATTGATTTTTGGGTCAAAAATATTTAGAAAGGATATATTACTGAGTTTGCAGTAGAGACGATAACCTCATCTGAGTGAGGTTGAAAGAAATTTTTTCCAAGGGCCTCGAAGAAGGTATTTGTTATCTATAAATACATGGATAAAGATGCTCGTCTATGAGAAGGGTATTCTGCAGTTGAGCAGTTGAGTCGCATATCTAGAGGAAAGGATATGTCACATATGACCTATAGAGAGAATGGGAGATTGTGAGTTGATATTTTTTGAGGAAGTACATAACCTAAACTATAAGTTGGATTCCTAAGGAGTGGAAGGAGATTCAGATCGGGGAAAAGAAGAAAGATAGTAAGAGGGAGACAAAATCCTAGTCTGTTTAAAGGAAGTGAGTACAAAGTTGAGTCCCGACAAGAAGAGGGGTATTGTGATGAAGAGGAATACTATATCTTGATTTATGGAGCAGAATAATATAAAGAATCTGTAGAGACACCAAGGTCAGGACACAACTACATCACACCAGGAGTATCGCCAAAGGTAAAGTCTAGAACGTCGTCCCCTGAAAGAGTTGTTAATACTGATAGTGCTAGTACTGCAACTAGCGTGCAAGAGGGTACACCTCCATTATATTTTTCATTGAACATCCTTGACACAAACTCAATGGTTGGGGAAGATATTAGATTACCCACATTCAATGGGAATGGAGCAGAAGATCCGGAGCAGCAGATTCAGAGTAGCATTGGCTCCTTTGCGAAGCTATTTGGATTGTTCACCAAGTTCACAGTAAGGACCTAAGAAAAGCATAGATGATCATGAATCTGTAGGGCCATGTTCTAGACCGATTTATTAAGTTCTGTGTAGTACTAGCAAGAACTCCATAGAAGAGCCTTGATAGGATCCAACTCGCAATGATTTGTGAGTTTGAAAAACACAAATCTAAATTGTAGTGCATCACTGAGATCAAGGAGATAATGTAGTTATCGACAGAATCCATATGGTATTTCGATCAGCAGTTTAAAACTTCAATGGAAAAGGTTAGTTTCCATGTGTCAGATGCACAACATGAAGAGTGTTTTATTGCTGCGATCCTGCCACGCATTCGAGCTCCTTTGATGCAACAAAATATCGTGTCACAGTCAGAAGCACTAGAACTAGCAATGAAACTGGAATACTCTCTAATCAAAGATGGTGATGTAGGTATGATGTAGATTCAATCATAGTTAGCTAATCTAATAGTACAACTTCAGAACATCAATAAGGGTAAATAAGCATGTGAGTACTTATGGTGCACAATATGTCGAACAGATGGACACACCAAGGATAATTTTCTATCGTACATGAACTATATCTCATCAGGAGTTCCTAATATATTGAGTACCCATGGGATACCCTAGCGCTGAATATTCTAGACTAGAGGCCATCACAATGAAGAGTGTCTATAATTACAAAAGATTGTAACTACCCCAACCAACCTATTTTGTAAATTTTTCAAATCAGTATGGAATGATGAGAAGGATTGTAGAGCATATCAGCTCCTAAAATAAAAGACAATAGACACCTACTTGATGAAGAATGACGGGAAGGTTCAGGTTGAGCAGGCACAAGCGCACTACCATCCTACGCCTTTCCCACCAAACCAGTATCAGAATCAGTATTAGCCTTAGTATGCACCACAAAACCTATACGCGCCACAAAATCAGTACCCATCACAACAGCCACACCCTTAGGGAAGGAGGGGTGGAAATTTCAAAGGTAGAGTAGGAGGAGGATTTGGAAGAGGAAGAGGTCAATATGTATGCTATAACTGTGAAAAGTCAAGCCATTATGCTAGGGATTTCAAGGAACCTACAAAGACATGTTCATATTGCAAAGCGCAAGACCATAATGTGGAGCAATGTCCCCAGCTGATAGCAAAATGGAAAGCTCGAACCGTCATAGGTCCTAACCCCGCGCAGAATCTGAACCCAAATCCAAATCCCAACTTGAATGTTCAGATGATTGTTGCTGAGCCAAGAGAGCCGAGTGTTACTGTCGTAACATGAGTAGGTGTTGTAACTGGATATGATCAGAATATTCCACGCGAACAACCATAGGTGCGACCAACGACGCAGAATAAAGTATCATTCAATGTTAAAAAACATAAACAAGTATTTTTGGACGTGTGGCCCAATATTGGGGACCTAGAATGACCATCGACCTCAACAAAAGTCAGAGAGATGCCTGAACTCTTCCAACAGCTATTCCAAAGGCAGATTCTTAGAAAGGTTTGTAAGCTCAAGTTGTTTCTATCAAGTTTCTTAGTGCTAATTCAAGATAAAGATGTTATTGCAGAACTACAAGCACTGATAGAAGAAACCCCAGTTGAGTCGAAACCTGAAAGAACGGTTAACCATGTCAAAAATAAATTTAAAAATGGGTGCAAGTTGAGAATGAATTCTTGGATAGGGGACTACGGCATGGATTAAATTATTCTATATCTTGGGTTAAACATCAATATTTTTATGTAACAAACATGGGAGAGCATGGGCAAGCCGCACTTGGACTGGTCTGATGCCTAGTTGAGGCTTGAAAATTAGGCGAAGGTCCTACCAATTGGTATATTGAGTCAAGTCCCTGTCGACATTAAGGGGATGTGCACATTTACAAACTTTGAAGTCATCAACATTGTCGATGACATGAACCCATATCCTGCACTTTTGGGGATCGATTGGGCCATAGATAACCAAACCATTATAAATTTCAAGGAAAGGATCCTCACATTCGAGGATGATGAGATGAGGGTAGTGTCACTCATTGATCCATTGGAGGGACAAAGATACATCGAGCCTATCTACAACGAGGGACAGTGTGATTATCTCGACCATATCTACAATGTCACTACCTTAAATGATGACTACATACATCCTACAGTGGATGGAAACCTAAATTGGAAGAGTGCTAGTTCATGCACATCAGATTTAGGAGAGGACTTGGAGAATTCGAAAAACATACTACATGAAGTCTCCATGAGGAAATGCACCAAACCTACCTGGTATGTGTGACGAGTGGAAAATAAATTGAGGGATTTACCCACATATGAGGGATTACCTAATCTTGCGACCTTCCTAAGAGAATTTGAAGGACTCGTAACAAATCCGCAATGCTTGTCTTTGTTAAACTATGTCTTGAGTGCTACACCCACTAGATGGTGGGGTACACATAAGCACTCTGTATCAGAATGGACACAGTACATAATATTTCTAGAATTTAGATTCGGTGAAGAGCTCATTGGCATGGGTTAGAGGTATACAAGGATTTCAAACCCTTTCGGGCATATTAATTAGTGTCGCATAGAATTTGTAGAATACTCGTGACAGGAATGGGTCCATCATTTCATTCACACATTGGAAATGAAACCTAGAAGCTGGTACACATCCATGGATTTACGATAAGGAACTCAGGATTGGGAAGGGATAATTAAGCAATTTGCACACACATTTGAATTCGCTGATCAGAAACCTACAGTTGATGCTGTTCTTCAAACCATCAAGGAAAATTAATTTGTTGAAATCCATGTCAAATTGACGAGTTCCCACCAGTGCCGCGCGACTATCAAGCAATGAATGGCTTGCTACAATCTGGTTGGAGAATGAGATGATGACCCAACTAACATAATCATACCAGAGTCGAAGGGTACATGCAAAGTCGATGGAAGTGGTATTTCGAACAACTAGTTCCTCAAGTCACTGAAAATCAAGAAAGTAAAAATTGGATTGTTGGAGAACCCAAAGCTCACCAATATAGGAGATTATTGGGACGATGAGATGATAGAAAAGATCACATATTTTCACCATGATTTTCAGGACCTATTCCCTACTAACTTCTCAGAGATTAAGGGAATATTAGGAGATCTAGGTGAGATGAAAATACCCCTAAAACCAGATGCTAAACCATTTAAGCAGTGACCCTATACGTTGAATCCAAGGTATAAAGAAAAGGTAAAAGTTGAATTGGATCACATGCTCAACGTAGGAATCATTGAGCCTGTTGAGGAATCCAAAATGGATCGGCCCTATAGTAATCCAGGATAAGAAGACAATAGGAGAAGTCAGGATCTATGTTGACCTAAGGAAGTTGAATGATGCATTCTTGCATGATCCATTCCCAACACCATTCACATATGAAGTACTGGAAAGCATCGGAGGACAATAGATGTATTCATTCCTCGAAAACTTCTCTATATATCACCAAGTTAGAATTGCAAAGGAGGATCGACATAAAATGACCTTCGTTATAGAATGGGGATGCTACTAGTATACGGTAGTGCCCTTTGGACTCAAGAATGCACCTACCATCTTTTCTAGAATAGTATTTTTTGCATTTAAAGATTTCATACATAAATTTATTGAGGTCTACTTTGATGATTGGACTGTGTTTACTCTAGTAAGAGACCATAATGGGAGTCTGCGCATGATGTTGAACTGATGTCACCAGTATCATATCACACTTAATGGGAGTCTGCGGACCATTTAGTTTGTTGCTGGGTCATGTCGTGTGTCACAGTGTAATTTTGGTCGACCTAGCAAAACTTGTGATTATCCTTGACTTTCCACCACCTACATTATTCACACAACTCAGATCAGTGCTAGGACACACAAGGTATTACAGGAATTTCATCAAAGGATATGCAGATATAACTGCACCTATGGAGAAACTGTTGAAGAAAGATGCAAAGTTTCAGTGGATGGAGGGTTGTTAGGAAATCTTGGACAAATTAAAGAACAAGATGGCCACTGCACCAATACTTGTATTTCAAGAATGGAAGAAGGAGTTCCATGTTCATGTCGATGTGTCGTCTATCTCGTTCAGCATAGTATTGACACAACCAAGTTTGGGTGTGCTTGACCACCCTATTTCTTTTTCTAGTAGGAAAGTGTCGACGACAGAGAAAAATTATGCAACAACAGAGAGAGAAGGCCTCAACATGGTATACATGCTGTAGAATTTCCGACACTACTTGTTGGGTGGACATTTCAAAATGTACACTGATCATTTGGATTTAAAATACCTAGTCAACAAGCCAATGTTGGGGGGAGAGATCTGTCGATGGATTCTCCTGTTTCAAGAATTTGATTTCGAATTCATTGTTAAACCTAGTCAACTGAATGTCAAGCTCGACCACCTGTCGAGGATAGAAAGTGGTGAAGAACCAACCAGTATGGAGGATAACTTTCCTGACACACATTTGTTTGTAGTCACCATGATGGATGATCAAAATAAGGAGTTTAACATTGTCATCCACTTCCTGAGCACATGCTATGCACCTGAAGGATTCTCCACTGTACAAAAGAAACATTTGGTTTTCAAGGCCGTGGATTATACATTGATCATGGGACACTTATACAAGATGGGTGTGGATGAAATATTGTGACGCTATGTCTTTGACTATGAACGACAATGGGTGATGAGTGAAGCACCTGTTGGTGTCGTAGGAGGACACTATGCTCGAAAGGAAACTATGCACAAGATATTGCAAGCAGGATTATGGTGGCCAGTCATACATATGGATACTAAGAGCTTCTTGCAGGGTTGTGATATCTACCAGAGAATAGGAAAATTGTCACGCCATGATGATAAATGGGTCGTTCATTTCATCGAACCAATCAGTTTTCCAGGGAAGAGGACTGGTGTACGCTACATTATCATTGCGATGGACTATTTAACCAGATTGGCTGAAGCCGTGCATGTTAAATATTGTACCATTGTGACTACGGTGAAGTTTTTATTTGAGAATGTTGTGACTAGACTCAATTGTCCAAAAATTCTCCTAAGTGACCAAGGTACGCATTTTGTTAACAAAATGATTGATGAGCTAACTACAGAATTCCAAACTTAGCATAGAAATATGACACCCTATCATCCTCAAGCGAATGGAATGGTTGAAGCCTTCAACAAGATTCTAGATAATGCATTAACCAAAGTATGCAATGTGCACCAAGGTGATTGGGATCAAAAAGTTTCAGCTATGTTATGGGCATACCGGACAACTTGCAAACGATTGACAGGGCACACTCCATTTAAACTGGTGTATGGTAAAGAAGTTGTTGTGCCGATGGAGTATATTATGCTGAGCCTAAGAATTGTTGCGCTGACAAAAATGATCGATGGAGATGCTATCGAGAAAAGGTTGTTGCAACTTGTTCAGATAGAGGTAGAACGCTTCATCGTAGGATTCCATCAAAATATTGAGAAGAAAAGGCAAAAATCATGGCATGATCGCCATATCAGGACTAAGCCATTCAAATTCGAAGGAATTGTTTTGCTATATTATAGTAAATTATTCAAATATCCAGGGAAGTTAAAGACGCATTGGCTAGTGCCATATGTGATCATGCACATCACGGACGCGGGCATAGTAAAATTGCATAAGCTCGATGGCACGCCCGTTGCAGGAATGGTAAATGGAAGTCACCTGAAACCTTACTACGTTGGCCATGACATACCTAGGTAAAGTAGGAAGAAGCTTTAAAAAAAGAGAGAAAAGAGGAAAGGGAATTGTTTTGTCGTACGTCTACGATAGGAATATTCCAAATCGTAGAAAGAGTGGGAATGATAGGCTGGTCGCCATTAAAGTGTGGATACCCAGAAATATTGAGGTGGTTATGACAGCAAAGCATCATTAATTCAATAAAGTACAAGGAAAATGGTGGTGTGCTTTCCGGTCCCATCAGTCATTTTTTCCATAACTGTCATAACTGTCTTGACAGGTACATATCAGAAATCAAGTATGTGAGTTAATGTTGGAATGTGTCGAATGAGAATCCCATGTGATCGACAAGACATCGATATGCCATCAAATGATTTCTTACATGATGAGCACATGCCTATAAATATGAGGCTTCATCGACAAGAATTATTTTACATGCACAAAAAGAAGAAGAGAAAACTAGAGCTTATGAGTAAGAGAGCATACACTCATGGTTATTGATATTTCCAATGTCAGCGAGCAGTCAGACGTTACCCTCACATATCCATTCCCAATTGTTGAAGAGATTACATCGTCAGATGTATAGAAGAAAGAACAAGAACTAGAAACAATGGCCTGACCAATGCAACAAACAGTTCCTATGGTCATTTCAACCCTATTCCAACATCTAGTTCGGGCTCTGCATTGGCCTTGGTTCAAAATCCACTAGTGAATCCCACATTTGTAAGTCCACAACCGTTTGTACCATAGAGGGACAAGCTCGAATCATCAAGGCCGAATATATCAAAGAAATGTAAGGCTAAAGCCACTGAGGGCATTCCTATGGAGGAGGCACCAGAGTCACCACCATGAAGAGAATTCAACACCACCATAGAAGAGAAGAACCTGTTACCACAACATGTTTGACCAAGGAGAGAAGAGGCATAGGAAGTGAATCTTCCAACAAAAGTGCACTCTTCCTTAGCGACACCCCAGATCCCTGCTAACATACCTCTACTGATGAACGTCATTCCCAAACTGGTAAAGATGCAGTTTGAGGATATCGATACATGCAAAAAGGAGGTCCTAGAGAGGAAAAATCACATGGTCATGCTTCCAGTCGTGCCGCCTGAGCCACAATTGGTCGTCGTAATGGATTGGGAACTAGGTATTGAAAGCATGGGCCTACTCAACCTAGTACGTATGCCGCCCTTTGATCAGAGCATGCAAGTAAGTACATACATGCAAAAAATCCTGGTTTTTTTTCTCTGGGGATACTTATGGCTCAACCGAACCTATGATGTGGATGTCAAGCTCATTTCAAGCACAATGGGTCTACCGAAGCAAGGGCACGACCCTACGTCATATCTATGCGCAAACAAAGATACGACAAAAATGAAGCAAAAATATGACCTCCATCGCGTAGGTAGAGGATTCCTCATTGCCCATATAGCTGACAACACGGTGAGGTTCATAGCAAAAATCATGTCTTGCAAGATGTTGAGCAAAATGTGTCCCACTGAGTGCACTGCCGGAATAGTTAAACTTGCAGAATAGTGCGCAGCGGGCATGATCTTGAATTGGTTGCAATACTTGTTGAATGGACTACTACAGGATGCGGAGAAAGCGCAAGAGGACAAAAAGGACAAATTTGAATACTCTCGGTTCCTCATCTTAATTTCTTTCATTGTTTGGTAGAACCCACCTAATTATCAGCCACTGGATGTCCCAGCGCTTTGCCTTGGTGCAAAGTATCAGAACCTATGGGAGGATAAGGATGATACGAAACAGTAGAAGGACAATAATATAGAATGCTATCTGCACGGTGAGGCATTGCGTGACACAATAAAGCAACAACACAAAGTAAGAGCCGTGACAGTGCAAAAATAATCATCCTTCATAATATTCTAGGTTGGTGTCCACAACATGATCTTGGAACCATGAAAAGAACCAAAAAAACAAGCGCTGTCAACACGGTTCATGATCACCGACGCAGATGTAGAAACGACCATCCAGGAGTGGCCTTCAAAATGGTGCATCTCGGTCGACGTACAGATGGACCAGGGAGGAAACAAACAGGGGAATAACCAAGGGAATGGTCAAGGTAATGAGCAATATGATGGACAAGGAAATGATGGTGGAGACAAGCAAGAAAACCAATCAGTGATTTTTGATGTCAATAATCACAACTCTGATGACAATGACTCTGAAGACATACCTACTGATGAGGATGTGCATAAGGCCCAGGAAGAGGCGTGGAATATAGAGAAGCCTCAATTGTGGCACAAAAAGTACAAAGCTAACAAGATGGATAACACTGTCAATTTATCCAAGGAGGACATAAGCTTGCTTTCTGAAGCAATCGCAGAGGTCACAAATTCTAGTCTGAAGGGCTTAAGTAAAAAGAAGCTATGCTTGACTAACAAACTGGCAGACCATATCGATACCCTGACTGAGGCTATCAATGAGGTCAAAATCACACTCAAGGATAATACTTAGGACATGGATCCAAATGACATGTCAGTAAAACCACTCTTGTTGCCACTAGTAAAGATAGAAATCCAGGCACAAGCAATGGAGACGTGGACACCCGAGTTTGACACTTTTGTCCATGAATCTGGGACATTATCTCTTGATTTCACCAAACTCACTCTGGATGAGGTATATGTGGTTCATCATGTGGCCACAGCTGAAATAAGGATCCGAGAGAATGCTCTGGCATGTCAGGATACCAAGCAGAAAAGGAAGGAAAAGAGTTGCAAGACCCTCCTTCGAGAAAAAGAATAGGAAATTGAGGTGCGAGAATAGATCCAGCTTACACTTGTTGAAGCCATCAAGGAAGAACTCGTAGAGTTTCCCTTGGAAGAAGTCCAAGAAGATGTCGATACGGCCGCTGAGGTAGAATTCTTGTCCTGGATTGCTACAAACCTAAGGACATAGGTCGAGAAGATGAAAGCCTAGCAGATACCAAGCACACCGTCTAACGTGCTTAAAGAGCATAGGAAAACAACATATGAGGCTATTGAGATGATAAGGCAAGGAGAGAAACTCTGCACTGAGGCATTTGAATCCATTTCCACAACGTGGGAATTGCTTTTGGAAGATGACGCAGTGGAAAATATCAAGGAAGATGCTTGTTAGCCTGAGCTGAGAATTGCAACAGTCAAGGCAGACATGAAAAATTTTCTGCTCAAAGAGAAGGTTGCAAAAGTAGTTGAGCTAAAGAAACTACAGTAGGAGGTAAATACTCTGCACAACAAGGAGAAGAGTAGGAATGATGAAGTTATAGCGCACCAATTGGAAGCATAATGAGTTACAAGGCTTATTCAGCCTGTACAACAAAAGCTCCATTTCATCACTCAATAGTTGGAAGAAGGACCGTTGAAACATATCAGTTCCAACCATGTAGAACATTTGGCCAAGCAAGTTGAAGAGGTCAGGGAAGAAGTTTCCTTAGTGCAACAAATTTTGAAGGAATTTCAGGACAAGTTTGGTCCTGGGATGCAACCTACGCCAAAGACTTAAATTTTCAAAGAGGCTGAAATTTTGCTTAGTGGCTCAGGACAAGCCACATGTGAGTGTTGGGGGCATGTTGGCCTAAAAAAGAGCCAAAGGATGAAACCAAATCACAAGCGTGATAGAGGAAAAGAAGGTGCGTGACAAAGGAAAAGTAGTTAAAGGATGGAAAGCAAGCGCAGAAGAGAGGAAGTTGCGACACATATTAGTGCAACGAAGGAAAAAGTGTACCTAAAGAGGCAGGTAAAAGAGTTAAGAATGAGAAGTGACGGGTCAAAAGACTGTGGGAGTAAGAGTCGGTGAAAGACTAAAGGACAGGTTTTTGTGTCTTGTTATGACCTGTACAAGCAGGCTGAAAGATGTTTCTGCGGCTAGTAATGGTCGTGATCAATGTAATGTACGAATTTTGTGACCAGTATGACCTGTCGTCAATACAACAGAAGATATTTTGTAGCTACTTCTGAATATAATAGCTAAGTTGTACTCAGTCGACCCTGCACAGTCTTGTAATTTCTATAAATAAGAGGAACCCAATCTGTATAAGGGTTATTGTGTTAGTTAGTCAGTTGGAATAATAGTAAGGAGACATCAGAGAGGAGTCTAATAGTAGAAGGTTGTTAAGTCGTGGATCTGTAGCTGAGTGTGTAGACCATTTCGTAGATTCATTCTGCAGCTAAGTGAGCAGATAGTAGAGTAGAAGAGTCGATCCAGGTTGTGTGCGGATCAGTAGGAATAGATAGAAGAATAAACCAGAGAGCATGAGATAAAGAAGAGTCTGAACCAAAAGAAATATCCTAAAATAGTCTGTAGGTTGCACACTGCAAGGTGCTACCTTTATTTCTCATGCTAGATGAAGATCACCTTGGTGGTTTTTCCCAGATGGGTTTCCACGTTATTTTCTATGTTAATGAATGATTGAATTTTTTGTTGAATGTTTAACTCTTAATGTTGAATGTTTGATTACCTTGCATTATTTATGGTTATTTCTAATGAATGTCGCAATACTGATAAGCAGTGAATGAATGGATATCTAATAATCATTGAAGCATTGTGTATTATTTCATATTTAAACACTATCAAGTAATAATATAAGTCGCATCACGGTCATTTACGATTAAGGAATCAATTGTGTCGCACTATTTCACCAATTGTTAAGTTGTTAAGGGAAAGGTTGTGTCACATGCAAGTTGTGAAGCACTATTGTGCCTCTATCGATTAGTGAAAGAATCCATCCTTCTATCTCTGTCGAGTTCCTTGGCTATGTTCCAAGGGACTATAATCCCTCACCAACTACAAAAACATGGTTATGGAAGTTACACATTAATATATCTCGGGTGAGACTTTGCCTGCCTCACAGGTGTTGCTGGTCAAGCTTGCTCTGTCGCACCGATGTCTTAGGGTTTTTTGTTTGTTTTGTGTTGTTGTTGAACCTGGGTTGTGAGGGTGCTGAAAGTAGGTCAACATCTCAATAATCCCAAATCAGTCATGGAGAAATCATGGTTCATTGCATCCTTCAAGGAGGAAATTTCTTTCATGGAACTTTTTGTGATCAGAAGGTCATCCACATACAAAACAATAATTATAATTTAACCATGAATTATCTTCAAATAGAGATTTGGATTAGACTTGCATCTATTATAGTTCTGTGATAGCATAAATCCATCAATCTTGGTATACCAAGCTCTGGGATGTTGTTTTATCCCATATAGTGATTTCTTCAACCTGCACACAAGATAAGCATTAGTATAGAAACCTTCTATATTTTTCATATATATCTCTTCTTTGAGATCTCCATGTAGAAATTAACTTTTCACATCTAGTGATATACCTCCCATTGTTTGGAAGCTGCAATGGCCAAAACTAGTCTTATGGAATCCATCTTTTCCACTAGTGTAAAGGTCTCATCATAGTCAATGCCTTGGATTTGTTAGAAGCACTTGTCCACTAAAATTTCCTTATCCTTTAGAGGAAATCCATCAGCAACAAACTTTGTCTTTAAAACCCATTTACACTTGACTAGCTTTCTCCCTGGTGGGAGACAGACTAATTCCCATGTCTCATTCTTCTGGAGTGAATGGTATTCCACCTTCATGGTTTTTTGCTATCTTGGATATTCTAATGCTTCTTCATATGTTTTTGGATTTTATTCAACCATTATATAACAATTCTCAACAAAGAAGGGGTCCTTTACAGAAAGGGCACCATCAAATTGAGATATAGTTCTTCTAGGATCACTAGGATTCCAAGCTATTTCCTGGGCTACATGAATGGTATTTGCTTCCCACTTTGGCCTTGTAGGTGTGTTACTATATGCAATTAAATAATCATTATCAGATATATCAGAATCAGAAAACTTATCATCCTCTTCACTTACAGTTAGAGGTAGTGGTGGTGAAGAGGGCTCTCTAATTTTTGTTGGTTGCTTAGGATCTTCTTCAAACTAAACACTCATTTAGATAAAGTCTCTTTGAGTGCTCATGTTTATCATCTTATACCCTTTGGAATATTTAGAATACCCAACAAATAGGCACTCTTGACTTTGGGGTTTCAAATCCTTCTTCTTTTCTGTTGGAATTATAGCCCAATCCTTAGAGCCAAAAATCCTGAAATGAAACACATCAGGCTTGTGTAGATGAAATTCCTTTTCTCAATCTATAAATACAAGTATGGGAATTGAAACCATATTTTTCTTTGAATTTTTCATATTCTCTTGGAAATTTTCTCTCCACTGGATCTTAACATCTTTCTTCAATATATTTTCCATCGGAGCAGCCACCTTCACATATCCTTTGATAAATTTTCGGTAGTATTCTATATGTCCCAATGTTTATTTCAATTGCTTCACTATGGTAGGTGGTGTTACGTCGACGATAATTCCAATTTTGGAAAGGTCAACCAATATTCCATCATGATAAACTACGTGGCCCAATAGAATTCCAAATGAGGCACAAAAGATACATTTCTTTAATTTCGGTGAAATTTGATACTAGTGACAACGTTCCAACATCATCCTAATGCTCTCAATATGATCCTTAATGAGCCCAAATATTTTCCAATCATCGAAGTAGAAATCAAGAAATTTATGAATAAAATATTTGAAAGCATCCACTGCTATTCTGAAAAAAAAATAGGAGTATACATGAATCCAAAGGGAATTACCAAGTATTGGAAACAACCCCACCACCACAAAGGTTGTCTTGTGTCGGTATTCCTTTGTGATTCTAATATGATGGTAGACAAAGAACCCATCAATGAATGAGTAAATTTCTTGACCCCTGACACTCTCCAATACCTCATCTGTAAATGGAGTAGAAAATGGTTCATGTAAACAAGCATCGTTCAACGTTCTTATGTTGATGCAAATTTGCACTTCATAAGTATTCTTGTTATCTTGCACTACTATCGGATTGATCCATTCTGATTCTTCTACAGGTTCTATGATACTTGCATCCAACATTCGGTCCAACTCTACATTGACTTTTTATTCATAGAGAGGATTTAATCAATATGGTCATTGCTTGATAGGTTTTGGATTGGGATTTCAACGTATCTTCATTTCTCCAAGGTCTCTCACAATCCATTTCATCTCTCAGAATTTCGTAGGGAATATATCTTGAATCTCATGAAATATAGCCATGGTATTCCTTACAGTCTCATCATCCCAATTATATCCAATATTGGAAATTTTGGATTCTCCGAATCCAATATTTACTTTCTTGACTTTTAGTGGATTCAAAGATTGGTCGCTAGAAATACCAAATCCTTCCACTATGTGCATAAATTCAGAATCATTTATGTTTACGTTGATTTGATCATCATCAGCAGGTTCTCTCATCTCATTATAGCACTCCATCAAATTCTAGATTGTTGTGCCACATTGATTAAATTTTTTCATTGCGATAGGGATATCTTGAAATTTTTTTGTTTGGATTTCTTGCAATGGGGAATCAATCGACATATGATCATCAACAAATTAAAATGTGTGTATGAGGCTAGTAGCTAATTCATCCCACTCAATAGTTCCTCCTCTCATTTCAACTAATGTATACCAGCTCCTTGGTATCATCTCTAACGTGTGTATGGACTAATTAACCCATTCCTGTCACGGACATGCCTCCCATGGCTCACGAAAATAATCTTTATGTTCGACAGGATTACTCAATCATGTATATTTTCTACCAGTATAGTTGATCTCGTCTCCGAACCTTATCTCCAACAATCTTCAACATTGTGTACATTCTAAGATATATTCTTTATGTGTGACCCAACATATGGCGGATGTAGCTTTCAGCACGAAGTCCAAGGAGGACACGCGCTGATGTTCTGTGAAATTTTCTTCAAACTCTGTCAGAAAAGATGCAAGGTTAGGTAAAACTTCATAGGTGGTAGCTCACTTGCCTCAATTCCTACTTGTCGCATAGATTGTGTAATTCTTGTGCACTTTCTCATGGATACTTATTGCATCTGATTCTGCCAATTTTCCAATGCCTCGTGAGAATCTGATGTACAAGATATAATAGTTCACAAACTAAGATTTTTGTAAACTATTACATTTACATAATCGTCCCTCGCAAACGTGATGTTATAAATCTGGTCAAGATAGTCGCCTTTTCCTTCACTATTATTGGGTCGACATATCTCTAAGCTTCTAGTAGATCAATTGGTGTGACCACCCTTAGCTATGAATATTCAAATGTTAAGATTATTTTCTTAAAATTGATGATGGTCTAATTATCGATTGCCAAGTCGATCCCCAAAAGTGAAATATACAGGTTCGTGTCATCAACAATGTCTATTACTTCAAATTTAGCATACATTCTCAAGCCTTCTACCTCAACAGGAACTTGAATCGGTCAACCAATAGGTAGGAATTTCGATTGATTTGCTAATCTGAGATGAATAGGATACCACTCCAATCATGGTTAATCCATGCTTTCCCATGTTTTCCTTGTCAAAATGTTAACATCAGAGCCCAACACTAGGATAATATAGTCCATATCATATTCTACTATCTGAGCAGTGATTCTTAACTCGCAACTAGTCTTTAATATTTCTCCCACATGGTTTACTCTTTTGTCTGGTCTCGTGTCTTCTTGAGGTTCTTATATTAGACTTGTCAATTCTGCGACAACATCTTTATCTTGTATTAGTGATAAACAACTTTTAAAAAACTCTTTAAGTTTCTAATATTTCTCGTCAGTTACTTTTGGAAGGTGTTTGGAAGCTGATCGAAAATTTCAGGAATCTCCATTATTGGTCTTCTTGGTAGTGTAGGAGAAGACTTCGACGCTTGATTATTATCGACAAATTATGGTTGCAAATCTAGGAATACTTCCTTTGATCTTTGGACGTCGAATGACACTTTCTTTTGTGTTGTTGGTCACACCTGCAGTTGGTCTTGTTATGCATCTTGGTATGCTCCAGTCGCAGCACCTCCCCTTATCACGAAAGCAATATTTGGTTCCCTCGGCTTAGCAGAATACATTTGTATATTCTAGTTTGGAATCGGATTGGGGTTCTATAGAGGGTTTGGATTTCCCACATTTATAGCCTACCAATTTGCAATCAATTGCAGACACTGTTCAACAGTATGATCAAATTATTTGCAATACAAACATGTCTTTGTAGGGTTCGCATAGTCCCTGTCAAAATGTCATGGTTTTCCACAATTATGACATATGATTTGGCCTCTTCCATGACCAAATCCTCCTCTTTTTCGTTGACCTCAATAATTTCCACCCCCTGGGTTGAGGGTATTGTTGTTGCGGGTATTGATTCTGTGAATACTGGGGTTGAGGATACTGAGCTTGTGTATATTGAGCTTGGGACCGCTCAGCTTGCATATGCTCTTCATTTTTCATTAGAGAAGTGTCGATCATTTTCTCCTGCAACAGTTGAAATTCTCTACAGTCCTTCTCATCGTGGCCTATTGATTTACAAAATTTACAATATAAACTAGCTGGTGCACTTACAATTTTCTGTAAGTAAAATCATTGTTCTAACCAGTGACCTCTTTTCTGGCATATTCTACACCAAGGCATCCCATGTGTATTTATCATTTTTAGCGCTCCCATTGTGACATAGTTCATAAATGTCGAACAATTCTCCTAATGGTGTCCTTCAGTTATGCATCTGGTACACCCAATTTCTTCTTGGAATTCCTTCCCTTTTTTAATTTCTTGGGATTGCAGCATAAGGTTAGGTAGGTGTGACTGAATATGCATCATTCCTGCACTAGTTTCTCCTACAGGTGAGGATTCTAGCTTCAAGGCCAAGTCCAGAGCTTTAGTATGTGACACAATATTTTGTTGCATCAAGGGAATCCAGATGTGCGGTAATAGTGCTGCAATGAACCACTCCTTGTGTTGTACGCCCAACATCTGGAATATCACTTTATCCATCAACTTCTTAAATCTATGTTCAAAGTCCCACACAAAATTTGTAGAAAATTGCTTTATCTCTTTAATATATGTAATATAGAGACATTCGGATTTAGGATTTATTAATTCATCAATTATTTCCACTTGAATTTGGTTGAGCATTTTCTATGTGACTCTTGTTGAAACCACATAAAAAATTGTATACCAGTCTAGCGCATGACCCCTTAGGGTTTTGATCATATACACCTTCTTGATTGCTTCATCCTAGACCTATCACATGGTCCATATGGCTTCACATAGAAACCAATGTTGATCTAGGTCTTATAACTCGTTTCCATTGAATATCGACAACTTAATATGATTCCCAACACTCTTGTATAAAAAGTTTCTCTAGCAAGACTCCCTTGTCTACTATTCCCATAGTTAGTATTACTTGTATTTACAAACCTACTAGGAGATGAGTTTCTGGACCTTACCTCCGGAGACGTATCCGAAGTTGTAGGTGTGATGTATTCGTATTTTGGATCTGGGGCTTCTTCTTCTTGTTCTTTCCTTTCTAGGATAGTTTGATATTCCTCTTATTCGTTGCAATAATAATCGTCAAAGTGCAACGTCAACTCTTAGTCTTCTCCTCTATTAGTACTACAACTTCCTCTTCTTGTCATAGTTCTTCTTCTTTTCCCGGTCAAAATATCCTTCCACTTCTTAGATTCCCACCCTCTAGTGCAGTTCCACTATCACCAGGGAACATCTCAGCTTATCTTGCTCCATTTTTCTCACACTTCTTATGTGACATAACCCAAGTATTTATATATTGTTCTTTACTGTTGGAATCTATTCTTAGGATTCCTCTTTCACATACAAGCATCTTTATCCAAACTTTCAAAGATGTGAAATACCTTCCTCTAGGTCCTTGGAAAAAATTTATTTCTGCCTCAATATATGATGTTATTGTGTCGATAGAAAACTTAGTAATTTATCCCTCCAAAATATTGTCTACCCAAAAATCGAAATCCCTAGATACATGGTTCGTAATACTCTTTGGCCGTTGAATTGGGTGAGGACCCCACTTTGTTAGTTCTCCTGCTTAGAAATTTTTCCACTGGGTTTCTAACTTCAACAACCATTCATACAACAAAGTAGGAAACTAGGAAAAAAATTGATGGGTATCAGTATAGAGGTATCTCTCCAACCACTTTGTCAGATTCAACTGCGATCCTTCACTTTCTTCTCATGCAAACTATAATGCTTTAAAATCCACCCACTCTTTAATTTTTTGCTTCATAGGATGCCAAAACATATCCCTCACAAAATGATTCATGGTCCTGGAAACCGAACCATTTGTTGGTGTTTCTCCCTTCAACCCAGGTTCAGTCCCTAGTTTGTCCGTAAACATAGCCTAAGATATCGGCCCGACAGAGAAAGGCTCAGTCGGCATCACCTACGATGCAAATGTAGTCACACCCGAGATATATCTTATAGGTAACTATCAGAACCATGTTTCTACAGTTGTGTGGGTATTGGCACCTTACTATCCTGCTCGACCAAATCTAGTGGTTATATTACTTATTCATGTTGCATGCATTTAGGATAAGACTCTATTTGTTCATCGATGGATATTATTATAGTTGATATAATTCTGTAGTAGTGATTCCAACTAACAATAGTGCAACATATGCATATAAAGACTCATTCATAAGGAAATACACATACATTCATTCACAACATGCATTCATTCGACATAAGAACATTCATCAAATATACACCTAGAAAACATTTAACGTTGAAACCCATCAGAGAAAACCACAAAGGCGCTCTTCATCTGGCATGAGAAATATATGGCACCTTTCGTTTGTGCACATAGCTTGCAGAATCTATTCTATATCTTCTTCTACAATCTATACAAACTTCTCTCTCTTATCATGCTCCCTAGTCTCAAATATGTGAAGTTTTCCTCTCCTTCACTCAATTGTCGATCCGCAAACAGCGTAGATCAACTCACTCTTCTCTACAACTCTATGACTCTTCGACTCTACAAACAAACACATACCAACAAGAAAGTAACCAACCAACTGACTAACCAGGAAGTAACCCTCACATCGCTTGGGTTCTTCCTTTTATAGACTCTTACATGCCCTAATCGGCTGACTTTATTCTATTAGATGACAGGATATCATTCATATTCTCATACATTTTTATTACAACTATCAGTAGGCACTATCAGCCCAAAATACAAATATTATTTATTCCCTAAAGCACACGTGATTCTAGCCAACTTTTTACCCATGATCTCTCGAGCTATCATTTTCAACCACTACACTCTTATCGCGGTTCCTTTCGTCGCGATTGATCTCGTTGCATCTTTCCTTCTATAGCTACTTCTTCTGTCATATCTCTTCCTCCGTCGCAACTTCCTCTGCCATGCGACCAAACTCTTCAACTTTCCAAACATAATTCTAACTAACTTATGCCTATCTTTTGCAATGGCCAACACAAGGTAAGGTGAAACCCCTTGGGTTCAACCCGTGACTTGAAACTCTTTATACTAGTTTTAACTATATTATATTGTGGTTGGTTGGTTGGTTATGTGAATCCCTTTGGGCTCGATTCATGTGATATAATTTGAATACTATTTTATCTCTATTGTGTGGGGAACACCCATATGGCTCAATCCATAGAGCATGGTTGGAACATTTGTTTAATATATTGTATACATAATATTATAATACTATTTGAGTGCTTGTAGGTTAAAGGAATTTCCCGAGATTTGAACTCGGAATCCTTTCTTGCTTGCACAATACACATGAACTTTCTCGCTAGGTTTTTAACCCATGATGTATATAATATTTATATATATTATGTGTTGCATTTTGTTTCTCATTCATATATCTGTCGTATCCTTAAAATAGATAATAGTTTGGTTATTGTTTAAATAATCGTTCTATTTATGAATGATGAAGTTAAGGTTATCAATACATCTATTTATTATGTACTTTGGTTTTATTTATAAAAGCATGATAACAAATTTGTTATAAATAACGATAACAATAAAAGAACCTATATATATTAACAATAAAAACATTAAACAACTTATTATAAATAACATATAACAATGAATGAACTCTATTTATATATTAATATATTAAAAATTTGTAGTAATGAATCAATATAATTCTATCTAGCATTAAATAGAAACCCTTGTTATTCGTATTTGCAATATAATGCATATTTCCTAGAGTGAAATGGCAAATTATAAAACACATGAAAATAAGTTATAATATCTAAAATACAATAAAAACTAGAAATAACTATATTTTTTCATGGTAATTGATAATAACCAGCCTAGATCCAAGTCCTAGGCTCTATCAAGCGCCAAGAGGGATCCAATCTCTCGAGGTGAAAACCTTGTTGAGTGCAATACTTGAGAAGAGGTTTTCACCTCAGGAGATTGGATCCCTCTCGGTGCTTGATAGAGCCTAGGATTTGGATCTAGGCTGGTTTCAGTCATGGGAGGTGTCACAAAACTCGAGTTTGATCAACATTGTCAAGAACAGGTTGAGTTGAAAACATAGATAGAATTATGAGGATTATCTCAATGTAAGTATTAAATATTAAGTATTGAGTATTAAATATTTGTAAACCATCTAATATATCATCAAATCCTAGTATCCCTTCCAACATTGCAAATTCTGTGTCATTATCAATATCAAGAAGAGTAACAGAATTAAGCATTTGTGAGACATCTGTTGCATTTTCAAGTAACTTTTCTACTGCGTCAAAATCCACTCGAACATATCGATAATATGGATCGTTATGAATTTTATATAATAATGCATCCATAACTCTTTGTTTTCTAACAGTGAAATCACAATTGGATCCATGTCGTCCTTTTTTTCTCACAACGACCATTAAGTCCAAGTTGTTAATATGTCATGGCAATGTCTTGACAACATCTTTAATCTCTTATGGAAAACTAATGGTGTGTCCTTGATATTTGTATTGTCCACCTATTGAATGCATCACCTGCAATATTGGACTTGCACGTGCTATCAACATCTCTTCAACTTGTGTGAGATCTTCAAGGACATGACGTTGAGTTCCTGGATCCATGTGGTTAGTACCTGAGAATCTATGATTAGATCCCTCTCATAGACATCACACACACATTGGGTATGTACTTGAATTACGTACTTGTATTCCAGCATATGACTCCAGACAGACATGACACATTTGAACTTCTGCTAATCGATCAATTCATTCACGAAATTTGCGATGTCTAGTATACATTTATTCAGATGGTGCCAATATATTATCATCTATTTCAACACCTCGCTCTCCGACCGTTACACGTTCAACATCCCCATTTAGATTTCTTTGTGCTTCCAATTTCTTCAATTTTATTTCTCGATGTGCTCTTTGTTGATCAGCATTTTGTTTTCTTTGTTCTTCTCGTTCTTTTTGTCGATCTTCATTTGGAATCATATTAGTAATTGGAACTTCTTGAAATTGGGCCATGTCATCAACATGTTGTTCTGCAAGTTGATTTCTTGCTTCTTCCATTTGCTTCAATTTTCTCTCTCAATATGCTCTTTGTCGATCATCATTTCGTTTTCTTTGTTCTTCTCGTTCTTTTGCTGTGAATTCGTTCAACTTTCTTTTTCGATATTCTTTTTGTCGATCCCCCTTTGGGATCATATTAGTAATTGGAACTGTTTGAAATTGGACCATGTCATTAACATGTTGATCTCTGACCCTTACATGTTCAACTTCTTCAACAGTTGGTTCCACTGGTATATTGGTTGAATTTTATCTTTGTCATTCGACATTTACATTTTTTTGTTGTTCTGCAAATTGATTTCTTGCTTCTTCCAATTGCTTCAACTTTCTCTCTCGATATGCTCTTTGTCGATCAACATCTCGTTTTCTTTGTTCTTCTCATTCTTTTGCTGTCACTTCATCCAACTTTCTTTTTCAATATTCTTTTTGTCGATCTGCTTTTTCTTTTTTCGTTCTTCTCCTTCTTATGATGTCATTTTGCTAGATTTTATTCCTTGATATGATTTTTGACGTTCAATGTTCTGTACTTTTTGTCCCTCTCCTGTTTCTCTCATAGCATCTTCCGCATGCACATCTTCCATTTCTAGGCCAAACTCTACATAAGAAATTACTATCATTAACATATACAATGAAATTTTGTATCAATGTAATCTACACTAAAATCAATGCAGCGAATGAATAATACCTACACTGAAATTTAAAATTCAATAAATATTCAAAAGAATTAGGTGATTTGGGAGAATTAAACCTTGAACCTCTTTCCCATTATCCCAACACCCTTACCACTATAGCACAAGTAGTTCTTATTAATAATACACTGAAATCTATGACTATATAAAAACCATACACTGATTTTTATGCAAATTTAAATTTCACTATAGTTTTAAAAGAATTAGATGAATTGGGAGGTTTGAACCTTGAACCTCATGCTCATTATCACAACACCCTTACCATTATACTACATGTAGTTCTTATTATTAATCCTCCAAAATTTATATCTATAAAAAACTTATAATTTTAATTTAAATAAAAAAAACTCAATTATATTTAAATTAAATTAAAATTAAATATACATACATACATATATATATTTTAATATATATATTCATATATATTTTAAAATATATAAATATGTTTTTTTTCTTTCCTGCATGTATATATATTATATATTGAAATACATATTAAAATATATATATTGTTTGTTTTACTACACGTTTATGATATATATATATATTGTTTTGTTCTTTTCTGGCTGCACGTTTATGAAATATATATTAAAATCAACCCCGTGAAGATGGTGGTGAGCCAAAATATGATAAAATCATCATATTTTCCTTAATGTTAATGGTTGTGGTTTTGTTAGTTTTTTTGCTGCAAGTGCTATGGCACATGGATCTCTATGTGAATTGGAGGAAAATGAGAAATGTTGGCTTCTGCAATAGCATGGTTTTCATGTTGGAATATATATTAATATATATTTCAATATTTATTTATTTTAATATATAAATTGAAATATATATTAATATATATTTATTTTGGTTTCAGTTTCAATAATTGGATTTGGTTTCAATTTCAGAACCTCTTCCTACATAGTAAAATTATAATATCAATTTAAAAAACTTACCTATCGGTTGCGGAGATATTCTTTCTTTTTACTTTGCGGCAATCTTCTCTTTCTCTTTTCTTTGCCCCAATCTCTTGTTTTGGGCAGATCTTCTCTTTTTTTCTTTGCGGCAACCTTCTCTTTCTATTTTCTTTGCGACAGTCTTCTGTTTGGGGCAAATCTTCTCTTTGCGGCAGATATTCCTTCTCTTGATAAATTCTTATGTATTTTTTTACTATATATTGGTGTTTATATAGTAGTTGTTTCAAAACACACATCCTTTTGTTTTTATTTTAATGAGCCAAAAATATTATTTACTTTTAATTAAAAGCCGACAAAATCTACATCATAAGTAAATAGAAGTAAATATTTTTAGCCGACCTTTACATGAGGAACGTTACATAACGTTACAACATCTCTCTCATAATCGGAAATCTTAAGTAAATAGAAGTAAAAATTTATAGCCAACATTTACATGAGGAACATTACGTGACAAGATCTCCCCCATACTGGGCTGTAGAGCGCCTCTCGGCACAAAAAGGACTTTATAGAATCTAACATCTATGAACAAATTGTAGAATCCAACATCTATGAACAAATTGTAATTGAAAGATAAACACATAATAAACAGGAACTCATAATAGAATTTAAATGTTGTTAATAAAACTATAGGACTTTATAGAATCTAGCATCTATGAACAAATTGTAGAATCCAACATCTATGAACAAATTGTAATTGAAAGATAAACACATAATAAATAGGAACTCATAATAGAATTTAAATGTTGTTAATAAAACTATTAATTAATTAAACATGCATTATTTTGGTTGATTGTAATAAAATATAATATAAAGGAATAGATATAAAACCTCTTTTTATCATAAAATTAGAATAAATATAGGAAAAATTATCTACTTAGTGTGTCCAACTCGTTATGCAACTTCCATGTTCCTCCAACCCATAGATTTCTGAACTGATCTAAAACTTGATCTAAAACTTTAGTTTCACAAATCACCCCCAAGTTGAGGAAAGCACACTAGAAGACTAAAAACTTAGGGATTGTTTTCTATATTTCTTAATACTACAGAGTAATCAATTCTATGAATTAACTATAAAATCATAACCCCAACATAGTCCCTCCTAGATAGACAATACTCTTTTTCATGGTCAATGAGCGTTGAAGAAAATACAACTGAACCCCCCAAGGACTAATAACCAATACACCCTGTAATGTTCTCTTTCTGCAAATTTCATTTTTAGGATACAACTCATACTCAGGAAATTAGGTTGTTCTCTCTTAGATAGAATAAGTATCCTCTTTTTCATCTCTTTGTCTTCTTTTATTCCCTTTTCTTTTCAAGAAGTATAGTAGGTTTTCATTTGAATTCTCTTTGTTTCTCTTTATTTTTAATATCTTAATATCTATTTTTTCTCACATTGTTCTATTTCTTGTTTAACTCTTTTATGTATTATTAGGTGGTCATTTCTCCTTCTAGTATGCTTAGCCCCTCTTAATAACTAGATTTTCCCCAATAAGTTAGAAAAATTAAGTAGATAAAAGAATATATATTATCACGTCATTAATTATATTTGATGCTCCATAGTTTCCAACTCAAAATCAAACCAAATGTATCTCAATTTAGTTACACTTGATTCTCTAGAGTTCCCAATTCAACATCAAGTCAAATGTATTTATGTTTACCTATCATTGATGCTCCAAAGTTCCCAATTCAACATCATGTAAAATGTATCTAAGTCCTCTAGAACTTTATTAGCAAGGGGTACAAACTTGGGATATTACATCCCACCCCGCTTAAAAACAACATCTTCCTGTGTTAGCAATTTTTAAAACTTTGAAACATGGAAGGGTATCTATGCCTTTGCCACCTTGTTTTATTTACCTTTAAAGTGTTTGATTTTAAAATTGTACTAACTTAGGAAAGGTAAACATATGGAATTCATAGCATTTAAGTTTTGTTGCTAAAAAATATACTTTAAATCTATTATCAGTTTTAAGCACAAACTTATTTTCCAATCATGTAGTGCCTCCACAATTTTAAATCATGGATAATGGTAGCAATCTCTAGATCATGTGTAGCATAGTTTATTTCATGTTTTTTAAGTTTTCGAGACTCATAAGAAATAACAAGTTCATTTAGTATGAGGACTCCACCTAGTCCTTCTTTACAAGAATCAAATAAAACAACAAAGTCTCCATCTGAATCAACTATATTTAGGATAGGAGCAATTGTTAATAAATGTTTTAGTTGACAAAAACTTGTCTCATACTTTTCTGACCAAAAAAATCTGATTCCTTTTTCTAAAAGGATGTTATCGGATATAAAATCATGTAAAAGTTCTCAATGATCTTTCAATAGTTATTCCACAAGACCCATAAATGACCAAATGTATGGCACATTGGTAGGAGTAGGCCACTGCACGATTTCCTTAATATTTATGGGGTCTACGGAAATGCCTTCTTCTGAAATGATATGTCCTAATTATTGAAGTTGTTTCTTATAGAAATCACATTTGCTAGACTTAACATACAATTGGTGTTCTCTCAACACTTGTAAAACAGTTCTTATATTCTCTTTGTTCTCTTTTTTGTTTTTAGAATAAATTAGTATGTCTACAATCAAGACTAATACAAACTTATCTAGATACTAACTTAATATAATGTTCATCATGCACATAAAGGTAGTAGGTACATTCTTTAATCCAAATGGAATCACTACAAACTTGTAGTGTTCTTATCTAGTTCTAAAGGATGTTTTGTTTATATCCTCTTCTCGGCTTCTAACTTGGTGATCCCAAATCTAAAATCAATATTAGAGAATATCTTTGCTCCCCCAACTTGATCAAAACAAGTAATCTATTCTTGGTAGTGGGTATATTTTTTTATTGTTACCTTATCCAACTGACAATAATCTATGCACATTGTTAGTGGATAAATCTACTCAAGCGAACTCAATCCATATCCCCCTAGTCCAAGTGGATCTAGAACAAATCAGTATATAATACAATATACTTTCCTAGATCAATAGAGATGCAAGTTAACATATAGATCATCTACCCGAGGTCTACAAATACTCTTCCTCTTTGTTGATTCATGCTCTAGAACTTTCAGATCTCAAGCTGGAAATCCCTGTAGATCAAATGGAAACAAGAAAACAATACAAGCATATCTAGATATGAATTGATCTAAGCTAGCAATTAAGGAAGAAATAGCTAAACATTATAAACATAGCAATATTTATGGAAAGAGTTTATATTACTGTAATAAAAGGAAATACATATAATTACATAGAAAAAGAACGTCACAACCTAAGACTTAACGTTGCAACCTTCCATCCAACAATCCAAGACAAACCTCCAAAGAAAGATAGTTTTCCTCCCAAAGAATGAGTAGGGGTCACCTAAGAAATTCCACCAGCCATTAGAGGAAATTTCAACTCAAAATGGGCCTCCTAAGGAACATTAATAAAAACACTTGTAACATCTAATATTCTAATTTTACAAGCTAATACATCTCTTCAAAAATTTAAATATATTTAATTTCTACATCTCCTAATAATTAAAACAATATATATTACAATTGTTTTAATTATTAGGGGATGTACAAATTAAATATATTTAAATTTTTGAAGAGATGCATTAGCTCGTAATATTAGAATATTACATGTTTTTATTTAGTATTTCAAGATAACTTCATTTAATATATATTTAAATTTTTAAAGAGATGTATTAGCTCGTAATATTAGAATATTACATGTTTTTATTCAGTATTTCAAGCTAACTTCATTATATATATTATTGATAATGATGATGATTAACGTCCACTAAGACCAACTTTTGTCTATCGAACCTTAAGAAGGATAATACTTGGTTTACTTTAAAATCTTGTTATTGTGCTCTAAAATATTGTCAAGAATGTTTCCAAGCTCACTATAGTTTTGGCAAGTTAGGAGGTTATAAAAGTTTGTATTGTAGAAAATACTATGAAACTCAGATCTAATGTGAATGTAAGCAAGGCATTTAAGAGAAAGTGATTTTCATCCTCAACACTCATAGATTCATGCAGATGGAAAAACCTTTCCTCCCATTGAGTTTTAGGAATAAACCAACACCATGTTTCGCTATGGAATTCATGAGAGTTCATTCTAATCTTGGCTAATCATGAGAGTTATTTTGTGACCTAGTAACTACCGAGAGATACGTGTGATCTTCCAAGTTAGGATTAATAACCTCCTTATAGTGTCTTAACTAATTCAAAATATATAACTAATTTAAATATATTTAACTAATTAAAACATTCAAATACTAGTATAAAATAAAATAAATAATATTTTTAATATTACTAAATCGTATTTAATAGATTTTATATAAAAATTAAAATAATAAAATTACTAAATAGTATCCAATAAGATTTATATAAAAAATAATGGTAATTTTTTATTTTTAATATTATGGTAATTTTATTTCTCATTATAATTCGAATACATAAATATATTTGAGTTTTACATTGTATTAAATATATCAAAAGTAGCAGTACATTTATAAAAACTTTTTAAAAATATAATATAAATTTTAAAAAATTACCACTATATCATTTATTGTGTGTGCACAAAAATCTGAACTTTTCATTAATATTTTAACCCTCATTCCTTAACTTTACAATGACCCAACATACTTGTCAACTACCATTAATGAGATAATATAGGTTGACTTTCACTAGACTTAGTGTGACATGGCATATTTGTAGTATGAGGTGGATTTTTTTATTATTTTCTTTAGGAGGCCCATTTTGGACCCCAAATTTCCTCTAATTGATTGCAATTATAAAAAAAATCTCCAATATATGTATATTTGAACATGCGCTTGTATCTCTTTATAGTCTTAATAATTAGTTGAGTATTATTCTCTTCTTAGTAACAACATCATTGTTGTTTAAGAGGCTTATCAAAATTTTATATATTTTAATCTCATGGTTGTTACTTACTCCCTTTCATGTTCCAAGGCATAGTTTGAAGTCTTGGAACATGTATTTGGTTACCCTATTGATCTCTCCTCTCATTTCATCATTTTCAAAATGGGACAGGGCTTTGCCCTACTCCAGGAGGAATGAGCTTGACTTCTCTGCTTCATTTTGCACCAGTATTTTATTTAGACCATTTGGGAAAAAGATGCAGTTAACCTAGTTGGATAAGAATCTACAACACCCTTTCCTGGACTAGGTTATCACTTGAAGTTTTCGAAAGCATTCTCACTTTGCTCGATGCCAAGGATTGGACCCTAGTCGCTCCAGTCAATGACGATGACTCGTCATTTGCACTTACAGGTATATATTATATATATTATTTAGAGTCCATTCACATTGTTTGGAGCTTTTGTTTATGAATACTTTGATATTGTATAAGTATATGTCCATTGGTTGTAGCTTGGGTGGTTGGGAGGAATGAATGCTATCCTCCCCACCCAAGCTCAATTCTTATAAGTGACATGTATGCTCTTTTTCAGCCACTATGAATATATGAATTATGAATGAATTTAATCTCGATTCTCGTGCTCATAGGACATTATGATAGGTAGATTAGCCCTCTAACAAATGGTGAACCACCTCTTATCCGTGTGAAAAAAAGAATTTTAACCATGCCATGTTCCTTTCGTAGATAGTGTTGGCCTTTCTCTATGGACACGTACACTAAACCATACCTTGGCTTGCAAAAGAAAGATAAGAGTGGATTATGGGTAAGCATGCTTTTTCTGCTCAGGGTTTTTAAGGGACAAGGTCCCAACACGATAGTGCTGATACATAAATAATGTTATGAGGGTGTTATCGATCCTTATCATTTTCAGAGCATGTATCCAATCCCTACGTGTTTGAACGCATAGCTCCATCGTCGTAGGGTTTCATTTAAACATTTAATAAAGATTATAAATAATGATAACAATAAAAAAAACCTATATATATTAACAATAAAAACACCAAACAAATTATTATAAAATATAGTAAACAAATAATGAATGAAATATATATAT
>LPNX010080617.1:169851-194240 GCA_001517045.1 Pseudotsuga menziesii
TATAAAACCTTGTTATTTTTATTGCAATATAATAATTTTTTTCTAGAATAATAAATTATTTATGAATTAGTTCGATGGGATAGCTCAAGTGGTTGAGTGTTGTAAGTTGTGCGCATAAGGTTTCGAGGTCAAATTCTTGGGTGGCTATTCATTCATATAAAATGGCCTCACTTTATGTCCCCATTGTGTTAGCTCCGTAATTAGAGCGGACTAGGTGGGAACCCTTCGGATGGGGCCCTTGTGATTTCTTCTCGTGGACGTAGAAGCCCGGTCAAGGATTTGTGAAACATAGCATAAAAAAATAGAGTATTCATGAACTAATGGAAGATGATAAAAAATATGAAAATAAGTTATGATATCTAAAATATGATAAAACCCAAAAATAGCTCTATTATATCATATCAATTGATAATAAAAGGACTTTACATAAACTAACATCTATGAAAAGATTGTAATTGAATATAACCCATAACATATTCTAAATGTTGATAATAAAATTGTTAATTAATTAAACATGAATCATTTTAGTTAACTGTAATAACAGATAATATAAACAATAGATATAAAACATCCTTTTATCAAAAAATTAGAATAGAGATAGGAAATCTTATCAACTTAATGCATCCAACTCATTAGGGAGCTTCCATGTTCCTCCCAGCCATAGATTTATGATCTGTTTTGCAACTTTAGTTCAACAAATCACCCTCGAGCTAAGCCATGCACACTATAAGACTAAAAAATTAGGGATTTTTTTTATCTTTATAACTAGTACAGAGTATCACAAGTTTTTTTACTAGCTTTGTGAATTTCCTTATAAAATCATAACCCCAAAACAATAGTTCCTGGACAGACCATATTGTTTTTCATGGTTAATGAGCACTCAAGGAAGTGCAACTGAACCCTCCAGCAACTAGGAGCCATTAACCCCCTATAATGTTCTCTCTCTCCAACTTTCATTTTTAGGAGACATCTCATATTTACGAAATTAAGTTGTTCTCTCTTAGATGGAATAAGTGTCATATTTTTCATCTCTTTTTCTTCTTTTATTCTATTTTCTTTTCAAAAAGTAGTTACGTTTTAATTTGAATTATGTCCATTTCTTTTTATTTTATTATCTTACAATCTATTTTTCTACGCTATTTAATTTCTTCTTTAAATATTTTATTTATTATTAGGAAGCCATTTCCCCTTCTAGTATGCAAGGCCCCCCTTAATAGCTAGATGTTCCCCAACAATACATTAGCATTAAGTAGGTAAAATAATATAGATTATGACATCATTAATTATATTTGATATTGTAGAGTTTTCAACTCAATATCAAATCTAAATCTAGTTACCCTTGATGCTCTAGAGTTCCCAACTCAACATCAAGTTAAATGTATTTAAGTTTACTCATCCTTGATGCTCCAGAGTTCCCAACTCAACATCAAGTCAAATGTATTTAAATTTACTCATCCTTGATGCTCCAGAGTTCCCAACTCAACGTCAAGTCAAATGTATCTAACTCCTCCAGGATTTTATTTGCAATGGGTACAAACTTGGGATATTACACAATTACATAATTTTGGTTAAATACATTCCAAGTCAAAATTGGAAATATTACAAGTAGTCAAAAATCCCTTCTAGTGAATAATACCCTAGGATCCAAAATCTTGTGGTGCCCAATCTCATAACATAAAGCCTAGTGGAAATTTGTCCTTTTAAAGAAATACCTCTCCTTAAATTGTATAGAAAGTTTGGAAATAGGTGCAGTGCAAACCAATTAGTACCCTATATGGTCTCTCTGCAAAGCAACTATGCCAATCATAAATTGGAAGAATATGTTCATAAATTGGAATTTTGAATAACACGCCCCTCTTGAAAAGAGGGGATATAAAACATTGTCATTTTATTTATGTTGGAAGACATGGTTAGCCACACATTTTCTTCTTTTTAGAAGTAAAGAATCCTCGGCAACATCTGTCTTCCCTCCCATGGTGACACGTTTAGAGTGACAATGAACATGGTGGCCATGCGGGAGCATGGCATACAGTTCTCCTTGTATACCCGATCATGAATATTTTAAACGCCAAGTTAAAAAGAAGGATGATTCACGCAGAGGACATGTTTGAAAAGATATGTAAGTATCTATCTAGGTTCAGTGGAACGAAGGTCGTCAAATTGGCAGTACATACCAAAGTACATACAAGATCACAACTTCAAGATAATTGATAGATGTGATGAGTTCAAGATTCCAAAGTTACGTGATTTTTAATTCACCTTCATGATCTTGAAATCAAACCAGGCTTATCCACATGTCGGTGTATAATCCTTTCACGGTCGCAAAATTTGTCTTGTGATACCCTTTAAGAGTGGCCCTTAAACCACTTATACCTTTAAATCCAATATTGATCCCATGCGGACCAGCGTAATGTAAAAAGCGGTTGATCTATCCGATGTAAAGTGAACAAACACAGTTAACACCTTAGGATAAAGAAATTAAGATCGATGACTTATAATTCATCACAGATATCAAGCTGCACAAGTTTTGTTCCTTGGTACCAACCTTGACTCTCAAACCTCAGGATTTCAACATCCCAGGGTCGCAAAAGCAATTTTTCCATACCACTCAAGAGTGGCCCTGAACCCACCTTTCCTTCAAATCTCCAGCCATCAATGGGATGTAAGAGGTCATGTCAAACAGATCTCTGACCCTCCCGTATCTCTCTGGTATAGTTGTTATGCACCTCCAGGATTTGGTAGGCCATATCTACGGATACAATGATTTCAGCCCTTGCAAGATGCATGACTTTTAATCTTAGAATCGGGCCCTAAAGCTTAAACCGCTTTGCCATGTGCCAACACCTAGATTCCTCAAGGTCGCATAAGCAGTTTTTAAGTACTTCCTTGTAAATATGGTATTGAATAAGGGTGAGGAGCTCAAGGCTAAGGCCCCACCATGGATTTAGTGTTTTATGCATCGGCAATAAAAATCGATACCTATGGTTTTCGTGCTAGCCAGACACATTATAAAATGATACATCATGTAAAAATGCAATTTAATAAAATACCCACAACTAGCTATGCAATGCAACAAGAGACGGGGGCATGATTTTACAAGGAATAGGGAGGGAAATTATTCAAACCCTTATGCCAATAGTGTTAAGCCAAATGTCAATGAGAGAACCCATAAACTCTCAACTGCCCATTTTGTCTTATGCACACAATCATTTAATTCTTCCATAAGTTGGTTGAGGCATTTAATGCATTGGGAATGGATAGGTTGCTACGGAGAGAAATTCCTATGGCTTGGGGTACCACAACAGACAGCTTGACTCTAGAAATCAATCATTTCCAATATGCAATAGAAATTAAATGTCTAACACTAAAGGATCAAACCTCGTACCTTATTCCGGACAGTTGAAGTAGATCCCCGTTGAGCTTTCCAACTTCAGCTTGAATTGATAGAATACTCCCTCAACAACAAGTAAACAATACAAGAATTCTATATATCGTGGTGTTAGATCTATTCTAGCATATATAATCAATAATGTATAAGCATTTGACATAATCCCATGGATAAAATATACATTCAAACACACATTATTGGACAAGAAAAGATATTTCTATTAATATAAATCAAAGATTACAAGATGCAACCTCTGAAGGCACATCTGCGAACCGAATAAACTGAATCCCCCACTTGGGCCTCCACCACTTCAATCCTCCATCTCTCGATAGCAAGCTCACAAGCAAAAAGCAAGCTTGGGAAGAACACAAAAGTGCTCCAAGGGACAAAGGGATGCAGACTCAAGCATAAGTTCCAGCAACAATGGACTATAGTTTCTTTGCTCTCAATTCTCTCTTATGCCTTCAATGTACCAAGGGGTTCCTTATATAGATTTTCAAAGGGGTAATGAAAGGTCGAATCCGAGCGATCTCAAGGCATAGGGAAGGCCAGAAGTCAAATGAGTTGGATCCATGTCAAGGAAAACTCCAAAAGGATTTGGATTATGCACACATCCCGATATACGCGGTTTTAGTGGTCAAACCCGCGTATATACGCGCTTATAGGTTTAAAAGTCGCGTGTATCATTTTTCGTATGTTTTTAGGGATGATCAAGGAAACATCAAAGGACAAAAGGTGGTCCATAGGGTCTAAGGAGTCTGCAGTGGGACAGGGGAAGGCCATACAAAGTGTGATTCACCTGGAGTGGTGAAATCCGCTATAACAGATGCCCCCTAATGTGTGAGGTTAAAAGGGTCATACGATGGCCAAAATACATTATAAGTCCATCCCAGAAGTGGAGTGATGAAGGATCCCAAATGGAAGACCAACCACCCAATCAACATAGTACAATAATACAACTCTGCATACAACTGCAAATACATATAGCAGTCCCGGATACATAAGAGTACAATGGCCATGTATAGCCATGAAACATGATATCACATATGTGGTCATCGCCACGTACAATATACATAGCTCAGAATCTCCATGATAAAGATATACAAAGGACCATGATCTCCAAAATGGCTGAAGATATATAATAGATTAAGATCTCCATAGTGGCTGGAAATGTCTGACATATACTGGAATCAAGTCACGAGAGCTGAAATCTTATGAACACTGGCACGATCAAGGAGGTAGCATATAAGAGATGCCACCAATCTGGAAAGTCTTCTACACAAACCGCTACGAGTACATGTCCTACTATGCGAATAGAGGTGTCAAGGTCGAACATAGTAGTCCATCGTCTGATTACCGGTCATTAATGTATACCGTTAACAGACGCGAGATCATTCACCGATAATGAAAATGGGAATCAAGGTACTAGAGTGCAAACTAACAAGTGTGAATAAATGTGTTGAGGTCGAACACTTGAGAGGATCCATCGATCAGGGGACATTGATGTATTCCCAAGAAACTGTTGATGGCGAGAGAACCTACCACTGATGACTGCAAGTCTGAAGGCACTCAAAATGACTCTAGACTCCAATCCCAGAATAAATGATCTGAAGTCGATGGGATGAAATCCGCTGGAAGGAGGGCATTAAGGCATCCCCCATCATTCAACACGAGGTACTCAACAAAGCTGTATAATGTGGAAGGACTCGATCATAAGGTGCACAAACCAGTAACTGTACCAGGAATGGCCGACATGCAAAGTCAAGATAACTAAGGAATGGCCGACTCAGGTTTCAACTTTCTTCGAACAAGAGCATAAACGACGTATGGTGACTAAATGAAGGCAGCATAGACTCGATATACAAACTGGGACATCTCTACGACACAGAAGGCATTGACAGAGGCTCCATAGGGACTGGAAGCTTAACCAGTCGGTGGAGATAAACTCAGATAAACGAGTATAGCTCCTAAAGTCAAACTATAACCCAACCAATGGATGTGATATACAGTGCTCTGTTCAAAGGCGTCATGACTCGACAGCTGCCAAGATAACATCTTTCCTTGTCCGGCTTTTTGGTTTTTTGATTTTTTTTTTGGACTTGTTTAGTTATTTGAAAATCTTGAAAAAAGAATAAAATAGCTTTATAGCTACAGACTAGGAGGAGACGAGTGTCATAAGGGCAAACAAACTAGTTCCAAGCAGTGGAACATACCTATGCTCAATGCAAGGATACATGTGTAGGATATCGATACTCGGGGAAAAATCCCCTCCCGATAAAAAAGGAATCAAGCTGCAAAGGATATAAAAAATGGCTCTGCATGGCTAGACATGAGACAAGCTCAGGCTATATGGCTGAAACACAATGTCAGGGGAGCCGGCATAAAGCTCAATAAGGAAGGAAAAGCTCATGATAATGCATTCACAACTTGACATGAGGGAGTCCCGGGGGAATGCCAGCATAAAGTTCAAGAGGAGTATGAGGCTCTTGCTCAAGGACATGGCGAGACTAAAAGGGACTCCCGGACCTAAGAGAGGACTCACAGCATGGGTACTAAAAGCAAAAGGGAGCTAACTAGAACACCCATGTATAGGAAAGCTCTACCATTCACATAATATCACTTCTAACAGCAGCATGAAGGTTCCGTGATACCATGGAATGGATTCGTACCTAAGGTTAAAATGAAACAGTCATAAGGTAATGCGAAAATGCAAGCGGATGTGAAATCCTAACCTATATGCTAGTTTAGACATGATACCTGTGATAGGAACAAACGGGTCCAAACCACGGAGAGAGTGTACAAAAACTGGATCCTACATGACAACCATATTAGTCCAAAACATCCCAAAATAGTCAATAAAGAATCCAAACTATAGGGAATAGGGAGGAATGATCATGACAAATGCACCCAAAGGAAACAATGCGGTGAACGATAAGACATAAAAAGGAAAGTAAGGTGTAGACCCAATGTTCACAAATCCACTACCATCCCCATGAGGGTGACCACCGGTGTAAAAGACCGAGCGAAGGGAATAAAAGTCCTTCACAAATGGAGTAGAGCATGGAATATAACCATTCCCAAATATATGAGCACGGCAAGGGGCTGTGATGCCCCCAAGTTTGACACCAAGGTCCATACTAGGACTAAGGACGGGTGATAGGATACCAGGCATGCCGAAAATAAAAGGACGCAAACTCGAGAGAGCATAAATATACTCAAGTAACCGCGATACCAAAGGCCAACTAGCACACAAAGAGCACACTCCTAAGAAAATCTACAACCAAAATACAAGCAAACCAAGGGGAGGATATGTGAGCTCCCGAATGCAGCAGGTATGTCTTGCCTAGGAGAGGATCAAAACTCCCATACACTACAAACGGAGGTACGTAACCAATTATAGTGGCCCTCAGCTTCAACGCATAAAGCGACTGTGCTGTCCGACCTCTACCTGGCCGGGACACCTGCAGAATAACCCCTGCAAAGTACCCCCTCGATATCCTAGGTAAGGCCACTAAGGTCACCTCAATATAATCAATGATCAGGCAGACAGTCGCAGGCGGGATTGATCATATGGGCAGGGTAGCAAAGCCCGAAAATCTCGAAAGAGCCCCCAGATACGAATACAATCCTGGAAATATCTCCGGTGCTACTCAGTTATGACTAGCGGTCATCCCAATCAATAACCACTCACACTGCCTCGTGCTTAACCCCCTTTTGAGAGGAGGATCCTGAGAAACACTGGTTATACCAAGGATTTCACACACTCACCTGGACAGACACATACATGTTGTTGTTTAGTGATCTTGGAGAATTAACTTACAATGAACTATTCCAAGATCCTAAAACCTAAGCTTGTTGGTGTACCCTAGAAAAGGAAATAGTGTAATACATTTTAAATTATGCATTGATTTTAATGGCTGTAATTACTCAAAGGGAAATGATAGTGCAACTAATGAAGCTATGACTCAATAGTGAAGTAAATATGCACACCATAACAAACAATGCTAAGTGCAATCTTTGTCAAATGAAAAATAGGGTATGCCATTACATGATATGCATAAATATATATTCATTTCCGAATGCCAATGCAATCCTTCCTATATGAAATCCTAAACACAATTCTCATCCAAGCAATCCAATGCAAGTACCTCCTCAAATCCATATCTAAGCATAGCTGCATGGGTACCGCTCCCGGGATTTTGGTAACCCGTACCCGATGTTTCCCCGCTCCTGGGAGCTTGGGAGCTGGTACGAAAAGTCCCCTTTTTGATGGGAGCTTCCTTGGGAACTTGGGAGCTTTTCGGGAGCTTTTTGGGAACTTGCTTTTTCCGCTCCCTTTTTATTGGGAGCTTGTAGAAGCTCCCTGTCTGTTTGGGAGCTTCTCCCTGTCTGTTTGGGAGCTTCCAGAAGCTCCCAAACAGACAGGGAGCTTTTATAAGATCCTGACCATGCAGAGGCCAAAATCATAAGAAAAGTGTTGAAAATCAATTGAATGATTCAAGTTTATTGTGTCAAGAAATCACCAATAACAAAAATTTCAATTGAATCTATTAATAATGCCATTTTTTTTATTTTCAAGGTTATATAAATAAAGAGGGCCCACACTTCTTAAATGTTTAAATCCATTCACACTCAATATACGTTGCAAGTGTATTTAAGTGAATATACATGAATTTTTTACAATACTAAGATATTGAACTACTTTAATTCATATCTCAAATGATTATAGCTAGCTTATGTTATTCATACTGACTGATATAGCAATTTAGGATCATAAACCATATCAAATTCAAGATACTAAAAGATTTGAAAGTTTGTTAGTTGAACTTAAAACAATCAAGTTCATTTAAATTAGAAGTAAGTAGTAGTTACCATAAAAAAAAATGCAGAGGCACCCAAATACTAAGAACTCTTAGGAGCAATGTGAGATTACAGTGAGATTTGTATAATGTGGACCTAAAGGAGTGAGCAAATTTAAAAAAAATGAATTTCATGACACTACTAGAGGATTAAGAGGATAAAATAGTTTAAGCTATGAAATTAATCAATTATGTATTTTTTAACTTTATTTTTTTAATATATTTTTAAAAAATTAATATATATTATTGCCGCTCCCAACCCTACGTTTCCTGCAAATTTGGGCGAAGCTTCTAGCCGTATCGGATACTCGTGTCCGCGTACCCGACGTACCCTCGTTCCAGAAACTTGTGCAACATAGTATCTAAGATGCAACTAAGAGTGCAACTACTTTGTATTTTTCAATATAAAAGAATGAAAAATGCAAATAAAAGTCATCTAAAACTCTCAGTCTCTGCAGCAAGTATAAAACACAAGCCCAGCAAGACACCAAGACAAAAGAGTAATGCACTAATGGAAAAACAAAAAGGATAAATGACTAAAACTACTTTCAAATAAAAATCAATGAAAAAGCGGTCTCTGGTCACAAAAGAAGCATCCAACTGACAACTTTAGACCCAATGAAGACCCAACCACACTCACAACCCACCCAGCAACTTTCCACAACATCAAACTCACCAAAAGGGAGGATGTACGAGACTGTTTAAAGAACAGCTGCGTATATATGTGACTTTTGTCCAAAACCCTGCGTGCATATGCGGATTTTGGCCAAAAATCTGCGTGTATACGCGTCTTTTTGCCAAAAACCCGCGTATGTACGTGACTTTTGGCCAAAAACCTGCGTATACAGAGAAGGCGGTGGTAAAAAGCAAGCCAAGGGTCAAACCAATAAATGGGAGTGTCAATGGATGAACATACTATAAAATGCAACACAAAAACAAGGAGAAACAAAGAGCAAGTCAATAATATCAAGCCCATTGTGCCCGCAAACCCCCAAATAAAAACAAGGAACGTCCCTAGCGGAGTCGCCAATTCTGTTACGGAGAGAAATTCCTATGGCTTGGGGTACCACAACAAACAGCTTGACTCCAGAAATCGATCCTTTCCAATATGCAATAGAAATTAAATGTCTAACACTAAAGGATCAGACCTCGTACCTTATTCCGGACGGTTGAAGTAGATCCTCGTTGAGCTTTCCAACTTCAGCTTGAATTGATAGAATACTCCCTCAACAACAAGTAAACAATACAAGCATTCTATATATCATGGTGTTAGATCTATTCTAGCATATATAATCAATAATGTATAAGCATTTGACATAATCTCATGGATAAAATATACATTCAAACACACATTATTGGACAGGAAAAGATATTTCTATTAATATAAATCAAAGATTACAAGATACAACCTCTGACGGCACGTCTGCGAACCGGAGAAACTAAATCCCCCACTTCGACCTCCACCACTTCAATCCTCCAACTCTTGATAGCAAGCTCACAAGCAAAAGGCAAGCTTGGGAAGAACACAAAAGTGCTCCAAGGGACAAAGGGATGCAGACTCAAGCATAAGTTCCAGCAACAATGGACTATAGTTTCTTTGCTCTCAATTCTCTCTTATGCCTTGAATGTACTAAGGGGTTCCTTATATAGCTTTTGAAAGGGGTAATGAAAGGTCGAATCCGAGCAATCTCAAGGTATATGGAAGGCCAGGATTCAAATGAGTCGGATCCATGTCAAGGAAAACTCGAAAAGGATTTGGATTATGCACACATCCCGATGTACGTGGTTTTAGTAGTCAAACCCGCGTATATACGCGCTTATAGGTTTAAAAGTCGCATGTATCATTTTTCATATGTTTTTAGGGATGATCAAGGAAACATTAAAGGACAAAAAGTGGTCCATAGAGTCTAAGGAGTCTGCAGCGGGACAGGAGATGGCCATACAAAGTGTGATTCACCTGGAGTGGTGAAATCCGCTATAACAGAGGTATGGCAGTCAATTTCGTATTGGGGCAAGCCATCAATTTTGGGAATTCGTAATTTTGCTTATGGGGAAAGAAAACACCCAGAAATTGGTGCCCAAACCATTCCTCACCCATGTGTTTCACTTCCTCACGCAGCTGGAGCTAGCTAGTCATTTTCCTCATGTTTCCTTGCAATTTTCCTCATCTATCCATGGTTGGAAACCTGATTTTGGTATTGCTCAGTGGATAGGAAGAGGGATTCACAATTTGGGGGTTTGTAGAGGTCATTTTTTCTCTTGTAATTCCCAAGAACGTTTTCTGAATTTCAATTGCTCTCCCAGGGTTGATTTCCCCATCTTCATTTTCATTTTTATTCCCAGGACGTTTTTTTTCATACCTAGCATTTGTATTTTTTTGTTATGTGCACCCTTGTTTTGGTCTGTAAGACTTAGGATTGGAAGAGGCCCAGAATTGGCTTGATAAACCTAGTGAAGAGAGGAACATCATAGAAAGATCAAGAGGGGCTAGCTATTCTTCTATGCACACGCTGAAAAGCACTAGAAGGGAAGGTATGGCCTGAGGGACTGTGTAGCAGTGAAGAGAAAACTTCGTTGTGTTGGGTGTGTAGGTATTGTGGAGGCCAAGCTAGATAGATCTTCTGCAGGTGTCCATAGCTCTGTTGTTGAGCTCACTAGCTTAGAAATTCTTGATTTTCACTGCCTTAACTGCCTGATAAACCCAACTGTGGATTGACTTGGCTGAACCTTGGTGTCTATTTGGCTATGTGTGAGCCTACGGTTCCCTAGTTCCTTGTAAAAATCATGCCTAGCTTAGGGGTCGCAATTGTGTTGTGAGATTGATGAGCACAACTGGCCTATGGTTGGGTGGAACATTGCAACGACATAGCTAGTTGCGGGACAACTCATTTTTAAGATAAGAGCTCTAATGTATTAATCCTACAATGTATTTGTTTTATGAATTAGTATCAACATATTGAATGCTTGAATGAGATTTTCTTCCATTGTATATTAATGCATTATGTACCTGCACATGTTTCTATTTTGAATGCATTTATGTTTATGTTCATGGGGCTAGATCCCCGGTTATTATTGATAGAGTAGTCGAGTCGCGCCCTCTCTCTTAGCGAGTAGAGCGGAGGGGACATGACATTCATGTTCACAAACCTAAAACTATGTCTCCATTATCTCAAGCAATATGGCCCACTCTACCTAATACCCAATGTACATTACCGTTGTCACCTAGCTATCCAACTGTCCTTTCCAATAAATTATATCTGCACCCTATGGCTGTCAGCCTATCTGCAAATGACACATGTACCTTTTATTGAAGGTGCTAATTCGAATCTCCCTTCCATAAATGCACATGTTCAAAATTCTTCCGCACTTTTGTTACAAGCTTGTCTTCAACCTCTTCTCTCTCACTCTTGTTTGCACAACCCCTTAAATTTTGTTGTGTTGTTCCATAACTAAAATCTATGGTGTCCACTCGAAAAGTGGTATACTCGCCATCTTCATACAAACCATTTAGCACCGAAGAGCAGTTGGGAAATATCCAGTTTGACACTTATGACCTCGTACTATCCATCCATATCTTCCACCTAGTGTCAATAGAATTCAAATATCTAGCTAAGAAGGGAGGAGACATGCTAAATCTATGCAATTATGGATTACCAAAAGATATCCTTCCAAGGGATTGGCCTTTCCCTGAATTGGTGTTGTGGTGTCTCGAGTGGTATGTTCCTGAAAAACGAGCCATCCTGTCTAAGATTGGCCCCAAAAAATTTCTAGCAAAAAAAGAATTTCTCCAGGAGTTGATGGAAATAGAATAGGATCCCAAGTGGTTGCTTTTCGAGGAAGAGTCCCTAATTGCCAAAATCATAGAGTTGTCTCCCGAAAGCAGAGAATTCTTCTCAAAACCCTATTTATTACTTGGAGTTGAACCTCCCACTAATATTCCGCCTTATAATCTCAACATCTTTTCTAAACCAACCTAGGCATCAAGGCTTCATGGTATGTCAAATTTTGGTATATAATTATGATTTGGTGGTTGATGATGCAGTATTAGGGTTCCTTTTGATGATAAATTTATTAAGTCACGAGTCAACCATAAAACTGGATATTGTTTCCTTTCTAATAGAGATTATTCATCACCATATCAAGAACTTTACTTCAATGAAATTTTTTAGATACCAATCCTACGTGTTGTCCATGAATCTTTACCAAAACAAAAAAAAATTGACCAGTCAGACCTTAAAAAGTCTTTGGCACAACCTAATAATGAAGTTCCCTTAGAATTTTTCAACATCATGATGTCAAAATTTTATACCTAGTTGTTTGATGAGCCTGCCCCAAAGATAGTTCCTGAGTGTAAAAGTATGCTACAATTGAATCCCCAAGCTCTATTGAAATTTTGTAACTTCAAATAGTACTCTAAATCTATTTTATTGTTGTAATCTATCAGAGATGTTTTATTCCTCAATAGAACCCTCCTATATATAATATAATTATGTTTTGTGTCTTCCTAGGTGAAGTCGGGCCAGTAAGTTTGTTGGGGCCGACTTGTTAGGGAAAAATTCAAGTGGAAGAAAGAGTATAAATAGAGGATGCGTGTTACTTGTTTGGCACACACACACACACACACTTGTGTATAGCACATAGGAGAGAGAGAGACGTACCAACAAGGAGAAGGAGCACCTGTTTGGGTTTTTATGTTTGTACTTTTGATACATCTATATAGAGGAAGCTTTGATGGGTTTTCTTCCCCTTGAGGGTTTCCCAGGATAAATCTGTGTCTATGTTGTGGTTGTGTTTCTTTCAGTGATCCTGCATATGCTATTGTTCTGAAATTGAATTGAATACTAATGATACATAGCTAAGCATATTGATTCTTAACATGGTATCAAAGCTATCCTAAATAGATCATCTTTCACAAGTTGAAACTCTCTCTCCTCTCCCTTCGACAAGAAATTAGGGTTTCTCTCAAAATTGGAATTTTGGATATTTGATTGCATAGAAAGGTGTGCCTACCTAGAGAGCATCTATTGAGCCCTTGATCGAATTTTTTGAGTGGGTAGATCTCTGGGAAAGTCAAACCCTAGTTTGGATTTGAACCAGGAAACTACAGAAAACCAGAGAACTAGAAAACTGCAGAAACTGAGATCTTGCAAGACAATTTGAAGGGTGAATATTTGGAATCTCCATAAACTAAGTGTACCAATCAATTCACATCATTCAATCGCATCTCCTGGTAAGTTCAATTTTTCATTTTGAGAAATTTTGTTTTTAGTGACCTCCTAAATAAGATGGCCCCAAGCACTAAGCTTGAGGACAAGCTAGAAGGAATAGAAAAATTCCGAGCATGGAGATATATGATTGGTCTAATTCTTAGAGAGAATTATATTGACAAATACATCAAAGGAGAAGTTACAGAACCTAAAGAAGATGAAGCTAAGGAGAAGCACAAGAAGGACCTAATTAGGGAAATGAGGATCATTGTTGATTCTATCAAACATCACTTGATTCCTCAAGTGTCATCCAAAGAGACCCCAAAGGAAATGTATGATTCCCTATCCAGAATGTATGAAGGAAGAAACATCAACAGAAAGATGAATTTGAGAGATCAATTTAAAAGTACCAAGAAGAGCCAAGGAGAATCCATTCAAGACTATTTCACAAGGGTCTCCCAGTTTAAGGAGCAACCAGTAGCAATTGGAGACTCACTTGATGAAGATGAACTAGTTATGAATGCTCTCAATGGTCTCACTAGACCTTCGCTTTCATTCATACAAACTATATGTGCCAAAAAAGAAAGCATGAAGTTTGACATTGTATGGGAAGATTGCATCCAAGAGGAGGCTAGAGTAGCCAATAGAAAAGCTCTATTGAAAGAAGATGATTAAGCCCTAGCCACCCATACCAAAATAATAATAATTCAATCTAACTTCAAGAAGGAAATCCAAAAATAGTCTCGACCTCCCAAGATGTTCCAAAGCAAGAGAGAAAACGGTCAGAGGAAAAACTACTCCCAATTTCAATCTTACAATTCTCACAAGATAGGACACATTTCCATAGAGTGTCCATTTCAAAAAGAAGAATATAAGAAGAAGAAGAACAAAATACATCATGCATATCTAGATGAAGATGAAGAAGAGGAATAAGGACCTCAACGAAAATAAGCAAAAGAAGAATATGCAGAAGAGTATGTATTATTCCCTGCACTCTCTGGGACTGTGACACCTGGAGAATATACATGGATTATTGATAGTGGTTCCTCAAAGCACATGATATGACAAAAAAAAAACTATGTCAAAAATTGAAGAGAAGAACTCTCCTTAGAGAGTATCGTTAGGAGGTGAATATCAATATCCTATCAAAGGTATTGATTAAGAAAGTTATAAGCTTGATTATGGAATCCCCATGAAGATGAAGGAAGTCTTATATGTGCCAGGTTTGGAGAAAAACTTACTTTCTATATATTCATTAGATAATAAAGGATATATGGTTGCATTTATAGATGGACAAGTACTGATGTGGAACAAAGGAAAATCAATTGAAGATGCAGTTGTCATTGGTGAAGACGAGGAAGGATTACATAAACTCAAGGGGCGTTCGGAAATAACCCTTGTTCATGAGACCACTAGCCCATGTGAACTATGGCATAGGAGGATTGCTCACATCAACTACAAGGCACTACCCTATGTGAGAAAAGTAGTAATAGGTTTACCATATTTGAAGATCGATCATAAAGGCACTTGCAAAGGATGTGCAAAAGGAAAGAATATCAAGAATCCATTTCCGAAGAGTGAAACAAAGACTAAAGGTACGTTAGAATTCATTCATTCTGATGTGTGTGGTCCAATACTCCCACATATTTGAGTGGTTATGAATATTATGTTACATTTATTGATGACTATTCAAGAAAGACATGGATATAATTCTTGAAAACAAAGGATGAAATATTAGGAAAATTCAAGGAATTCAAAGCCTTGATAGAGAATCATTCAGAAAGAAGAAACAAGATACTTAGAACAGGAAATGGTGGAGAATATAATTCAAAAGAGTTTCAAGCGTTTTGTAAAGAAGCAGGAATCAAGAGGGAACTAACCATGCCCTACAATCCTCAATAGAATGATGTTGAGGAAAGAAAGAATAGTACCATTATGAAAGTCATTAAGACAATGATACATGATCAAGATCTTCCTATGCATTTATGGGATGAAGCAGCAAGAACAACAGTTTATGTACATAATAGATTATCCATAGTGCCCATAGATTCAAAACTCCTGAAGAAATGTTCACACGAAAGAAGCCTGAAGTAAGCCATATCAAAATATTTTGTTGTCCAGTATATGTTCACATTCCAAAAGAAAAGAGAACCAAGTTGGACCCTTCCAGAAAGAAGGGAATATTTGTTGGGTAATGTGAATCCTCCAAAGCATTTATAATATACATCCCATGATTCCATCACATGGAGATTATTAGGGATGTAACATTTGACGAAGAAGATGTTGAATATTGTAACTTCAAAATAAATTCTAAATGTATTTTACTAAGGTAACTTAAGGGAGATGTTATTATTCCTCTACTGGGATGTCACTATTGCAATTGGTCGTCATAGATTTTTGAGGTAAAGAATCCATTGTAAGTCAGGTCATTGGTACCCTAATGAATAATATAAAATATTGTTTTGATTATTCCTAGGTGAATTCAGCTCAAACAGTTTAGTGGTGTCGACTTGTTTAGGGTAAAATTCAGTTGGATCAATGTGTACAAATAGAAGTCATGTGCTTCTTATTTGTACACATAGACACTCACTTGTGTAGCGCATAGTAGAGAGAGAAAAAACAACAAGGAGTAGAATAAATGTTTTGGGGTTATATCTTATACATCTTATACAAAGGAAGCTTTGTTGGGTTTTCTTCCCCTTTAGGGTTTCCCGAGATAAATATTCTGTCTATCTTGTGACTTTGTTTCTATTAGTGATTCTGGATATGCTACTGCTATGAATTTGAAATGAAGACTAATGATATCTAGTCTAGCATATGAAATCTTAACATGGTATCAGAGCTAGCCTGAATAGAACAAATTTCACAAGGTGAAACTCACTCTTCTCCCTCTCCGAAAGAAATTAGGGATTTGGAAAAATGTGGAGTTTGGAAGATCTGATTGCAAACAAATTTATGCTTCCCTAGAGCATATCTATTGAGCCCAGGATGAAAGTTTGTTGGGTGGTTGAATCTCTAGGAAATCCAAACCCTAGTTTGGCAGTGAACCGAAAAACTGTAGAAAACCAGAACCAGAAATTCTGTAGAGCTGCAACCTCGCAAGTAGGATTTGAAGGGTGGAGATTTGGGATCTCCAAAAACTAGTTGGACCAACCAACTCACCTCAGTCAAGTGCATCTCTTGGTAAGGTCAGTTTTTCATTTTGAGAAATTTCAATTTTTAGTGACCTACTGGATAGGATGGCCCAAGCACTAAGCTCGAGGACAAATTGGAAGGAATAGAAAAATTCCTAGCATGGAAGTACATGATTGGTCTCACTCTAACAGAGAATGGCCTTAAGAAGTACATCAAGAATGAAATTGCAGAACCAACAAAATTTGAAGCTAAGGAGAAGCATGAACAAGACCTAGTCAAGGAAATGAGGATCATTGATGATTCCATTAAAGATGACTTGATCCATCAAGTGTAATCTAAGAAGACACCAAAGAAGATGTATGATGCACTTTCTAGAATGTATGAGGGGAGGAAAATCAGCATAAAGATGAATATCAAATCTCAACTGAAGGGCACCAATATGAGGAAAGGAGAATCAATTCAAGAATACTTCACAAGAATTTCCCAGTTCATAGAACAACTAAGTGCTATTGGAGACACCCTTTGTGAAGATGAACTAGTTATGAATTCTCTCAATGGTATCACTAGACCTTGGGACTTATTCATACAGACTATGTGTGCCAGAAAAGAAAGTACGAAGTTTGACATAGTATGGGAAGATTGTATTCAAGAAGAAGCTGGAGTAGCCAACAAAGAAGCTCTACTCAGAGAAGATGGTCAGGCTCTATCCATCCATAATAAATAAAGGAAACAATCAAACTTCAAGAAGGGTAATCATAAACCTTAGAAGAAGAAGTTTAAAAAGAAGAAGAAGGAATACTCAAAGTATCAATTCTACAACTGTCATAAGATATGACACCTAGCCAGAGAGTGTCCATCACCAAAGAAGAAGAAGAACAACAACAAGGGACATCATTCTCATCTAGTTGAATATGAGGATGAATAAGAAAGACCTCGAAAGAGATTAACAAAAGAAGAATATGTATATGAATATGTATTATTCTCTACATTCTCGGGATTTGTAACATCTGGAGATGACACATGGATTATTTATAGTGGTGCCTCAAAGCACATGACAGGGAAGAAGAAAACTCTATCAATACTTGAAGAAAAGAACTCTTCTCAGAAGGTATCATTGGGAGATGACTATCAATATCCCATCAAAGGTATTAGTGAATCAAGCTACAAGCTTGACTCTTGGACTTCCATGAATATGACGGAAGTACTGTATGTACCAGGTTTGAAAAAGAACTTACTTTCCATCTCATCTCTAGATAAGAAACGATATAGAGTTTCTTTTATAGATGGACAAGTACTTATGTGATCCAAAGGAAAGACACTTGAAGATGATGTGGTCATTGGAGAAGAAGAAGGAGTATTGTATAAACTCAAAGGAAATCTAGAGAAATCCCTTGTCAATGAGACTACCATCTCAAGTGAATTGTGGCATAGAAGGATTGCAGATATCAACTACAAAGAATTTACCTATGTGAGAAAGGTGGTAACATGGTTACCATATATAAAGATTAATCATGAATGAATTTGCAAAGGATGTGCAAGAGGAAGCAACATCAAGAATCCCTTTCTGCAAAGTGAAACAAAGACTAAAGATACATGAGAACTAATTCATTTTGAAGTATGTGGTCATATTCCCTCCATATCCTTAAATGGATATGAATATTATGTCATATTTATTGATGCCCATTCAAGAAATACTTGCATATACTTCTTTAAGAACAAGAGTGAAGTGTTCGTGAAATTCAAGGAATTCGAAGCCTTGATAGAGAACCTCTCTGAAAAGAGAATGAAGACACTGAGAACCAATAATGGTGGAGAATACACTTCAAAGGAATTTGAAGCATTCTTTAGGGAGGAAGGAATTAAGAGGGAACTAACCACTCCCTATAATCCCCAATAGAATGGTGTTGTGGAAAGAAAGAATAGAACTATTATAGAAGAAGTGAAAACTATGATTCATGACCAAGACCTCCCCATGCACCTATGGGATTAAGCAACAAGAACAGTCATATATGTGGAAAATAGATTATCTCATAGGGCTCTTGGATTAAAGACTCCTGAAGAGATGTATACAGGAAAGAAACCTAAAGTGAGTTATCTCAAGATATTTGGTTGTTCAGTATATGTACATATTCTGAAAGAGAAGAGAACCAAGTTGGATCCTTCTAGAAAGAAAGGAATATTGGTTGGATACTGTGAAGTCTCCAAATCCTTCAGGATATACATTTCAGGATTCCATCATATCGAAATTAGTAGGGATGTAACATTTGATGAAGAGACAGCTCTTAAGAAATCTAGAAGGTGCCATCTAAAAGAAGTATATGAAGATGATGTACCTCCCACAATGGTAGAAGCTGAAACCTATCCTAAAATAGTAGCATCTAAAGATCATGACATGATAGAACCTCAGGAACCCCCTACTATGGATATCTCTCGAAAGAGAAAACTTGCTTGTGTAAGAGAAATCATACAAGAATCAAAGAGATATGGAGCTCCAGAAGGATCCACAAGAACCAACAAAAGATCAAAGCCATATTCCAGTTATGTATCTTTGATGTGTGACCTTGTATATCAAGAACCACCCAGTTATGACAAATTTGCACAGAAGAAAGAATGGGTTGAAGCAATGATAGAATAATACCAGTCAATAATGAAGAATGATGTTTGGGATATAGTACCCAAACAAGAAAACAAGAGTGTGGTATCTTCGAAATGGATCTACAAGATAAAACATGCTACTGATGGAAGTATTGAAAAGTACAAGGAAAGATTTGTGGCTAGAGTATTCTCTCAGAAAGAGGGGATCGACTATGAAGAGACATTTGCTTCAGTAGAAAGGTACACTTCTATCATAACTATAATGGCACTTTCTTCCATGATGAAGTGGGACTTACACCAAATGGATGTAAAGGTAACCATCCTTAACAGTGATTGGGGAAGAGGTTTGCATAGAACAACCACAAGGATTTGAAGTCGAAGACAGAGTGACTCATGTATGCAAGTTGAAAAAGGTTATGTATGGACTGAAGCAAGATCCTAGATCTTGGTGTAGAATAGATAGCTTGTTGACAAGCATGGGATTTACCAAGAGTAAAGTTGATTCTAACCTTTATATGAATATTATATATGATGAACCAGTCATACTATTACTATATGTCGATGATCTATTTCTGAATTAAAATGAGAAACAGATCACATATTGCAAGAAGAAGCTAGCTAAAGCATTCAAGATGAAATATCTTGGATTGATGCATTATTTCATAGGGATGGAAGTGTGGCAGAGACCAAAAGGAATATTTATGAACCAAAGAAATTATGCAGTAAAAATATTGAAAAGATTTGATATGTTGGATTGTAAATCCATGGCCACACCCATGGACACCAACCTAAAACTGTTGTCTGATAAGACATCAGAGTTAGTGTACATGACTCAGTACAAACAGATTATTGGGGAATTAATCTATCTGACAAACACAAGGCCATATATATGCTTTGTTGTGAACACCTTGAGTCATTATCTAGTTAAACCTAGACGGGTTCACTTGATAGCTGCAAAGCATGTGATGACGTATCTAAAAGATATGATAGATTTGGGACTTTACTATGGGAGAGATAATGACTATAGATTATATAGATATACAGATTCAAATTGGGAAGTAAGTGCTGCAGACAGGAAGAGCACCTCATGTGGATGTTATTGTCTGGGATCTACCATGATCTCATGGTTTAGTAAGAAACAATCCAGTGTTTCTCTTAGTACAGTTGAAGCATAGTACATTGCAGCTTGCTCTGCTAGTTGTGAAGCGATATGGCTTCTAAAGATGATGTTAAGATTATTTGACATGGAGTTGGACACCACTGTGATTCTTTGTGACAACCAGAGTTGTATAAAGATGACAGAGAATATGGTATTCCATGACAAATAGAAACATATAGAAATATGATATTATATATAAGGGATATGGTACAAAAGGGATCTGTAAAGCTCAAGTATGTGAGTACAGATGAGCATGTTTTTGATGTACTGACCAAGCCTATATCTTGAGTGAAGTTTGAACATTTCTGTGACAAGATTGGTGTAGTACAAAAATACTTTCCTCACAAGGAGGAACAATGATGGTACTACAAATGATGAAGATATGGACCTTCTTCGAAAAGGAGGAACAAGTCGAAGATATGGAATCTCCTAGGAAAGGAAGAATAGGTCGAAGACATGAACCCTCCTCAGATAAAGGGGGAGTGGGTTGATAATATGGATCCTCCCTGGAAAAGGGGAGTGATGATGAGACTAACATCGATGATGGGATGACAGTGATGCTCCAACATGCAATAGGCCAAGTGCGCCTGAAGATGTTGACAAGGTCTAACATTCACTTATGGATGATAGTATCCTCTCTTGAGGATGGCAGGCATAACAATCTGTGCATGAGAGTGGTCCATGGACTTGCAGATGTTACTCTCGTATGGAGAGTACCCACATTTAGTTGTGGATACCATAAAATAATACTCACTTAGGAGTGGTATGGATGCTCTACAATGAGTCCTCACGGACGATAGGTCCGACATTGGTATGTGGTTGATATCTGCTCTGCATACAATACTCCTATATGGAGAGTATGCCTACATTCATATGTAGATGTCATAGAATAACACTCGCTTGGGAGTGTTCATAAACTCAGTGGTATGGATGCTCTATGATGAGTCCTCATAGATTTCGTAGTATAAAAATCACTTGGGAGTGATCCTAACCTCAATGGTAAGGATGTTCTACGATGAGGGCCGACATTTTGTATGCGGTCTAAATCTGCTTGCAGACAATACTCTTGCATGGAAGAGTATGCCTACACGTGAGTGTAGATACCATACTATAAGACTCACTTGGGATTGGTCCTAACCTCAGTGGTATGGATGGTGTACGATGAGTCCTCACGGATGACAGGGCCTGCATCTAGGTGCGGGTGAGATCTACATTCAGTTGTAGATGATTAAACTAGTGGATATCATCGACCAGGCTGATGGGGGATTGCATCATCCTTGGACTTGTGTCCTAAAGTGATAGGGATTGATCATCCCACAAATAGATCATGTGTATTGAAGGTAGTGTGGACGAAAATGATCATGTAGATCGAATTACAACGACAAAGGATCAAGTAGATCGAAGTGCGGCTACAAAGGATCAAGAAGGATCAAAGTGCTACTGCAAAGGATCGAAATGATCAAAGTGATGTTGCAAAGGATCGAAAGGATCGAAGTGTTGCTGCAAAGGATCGAAAGGATCAAAGTGCTACTGCAAAGGATCAAAATGATCGAATTGTTCCTGCAAAGGATCGAGAATATCAAAATGTTGCTGCAAAGGATTAAGAAGATTGAATTACTGATGCAAAGGATTAGAAGATAAAAGTGCTTCTATGAAGGATCGAAAGGTTGAAACCTTGTTGTAAAAGGATCAAGTGATCATGAGATGCAGAAGATGAAGACATTGAAGAGTAATTGTTCCATTTATTGATTGTGAAAAATTCCTATAACGTATAGATGTATTACCTCGATACTGTTGAAGATATTGTCTCTTTGTTCTCCTATAGTCTATAATGATCTTGTCAGTAGAATAACCTTCTCATTAAGGGGGAGTGTTGAATATTGTAACTTCAAAGGATATTCTAAATGTATTTTATTGATGTAACCTAAGGGAGATGTTATTATTCCTTCATCGGGGTGCCACTATTGTAATTGGTTATCATAGAGTCATGAGGTAAAGCCTCCATTGTAAGTTGGGTCATTGGTACCCTAATGAATCATATAAAATATTGTTTTGATTCTACTTAGGTTAATTCGGGCCAAACAGTTTAGTGGGGACGCCTTGTTTAGGATGAAATTCAGTTGGCTCAATGTGTATAAATAGAAGTGTTGTGCTTCTTATTTGAACACACAGACACTCACTTGTGTAGTGCATATGAGAGAGAGAGAGATAAACAAAGAGGAGAATAATTGTTTTGGGGTTATATCTTATACATCTTATATAGAGGAATTTTTGTTGGGTTTTCTTCCTCTTGAGCGTTTCCCAGGATAAATATTGTGTCTATCTTGTGATTTTGTTTCTATCAGTGATTCTAGATATGCTACTACTGTGAATTTGAAATGAACACTAATTATATCTAGTCTAGCATATAAAATCTTATCAGAAGCATCTCTCAAGAGATAAAGAAAGTTCCAACATGAAGAAGTATATGAAGAACATATACCTCCCATAAATGTAGAAGTTGCAATCTCCCTTGAAAATGAAACATCATAGAACCATGATATGCTAGAACCTCAAGAACCTCCTACTATGAGTATATCACAGAAGAGAAATCCTGATTAGGTAAGAGAAATTATACAAGAAGTAGAGAAGTATGGAGCTCTAGAAGGCTCCACAAGAGTAAGCAAGAGATCAAAGCCATTCTCTAGTTATGTAGATTTGGTGTGTGACCTTGTAGATCAAGAACCTACCAGCTATAAACAAGTTGTACAGTAGAAATAATGGGTAGAAGCAATGATCAAAGAATACCAATCAATAATGAAGAATGGTGTTTGAGATATCGTTCCTAAACTAGAAGGCAAGAATGTGGTATCTTCCAAATGGATCTACAAGATAAAGCATGCAGCTGATGGAAGTATTGATAAATACAAGGAAAGGTTTGTGGCTAGAGGATTCTCTCAGAAAGAGGGAATTGATTGTGAGTAGACATTTGCGCCAGTATCAATATACACTTCCATTAGAACCATCATGGCACTTGCATCCATTATGAAGTGGAATTTACACCAAATGGATGTAAAGACAGCCTTCCTGAATGGTGTTATTGAAGAACAAGTGTACATAGAAAAACCACAAGGATTTGAAGTCGAAGACAAATGAACTCATGTATGTAAGTTGAAGAAGGATCTATATGGACTAAAGCAAGCTCCTAGAGCTTGGTATGGAAGGATAGATAGCTTCCTGATGATATTGGGATTTACCAAAAGTAAATCCGACCCTAACCTTGACTTTAAGGTTATGGATGATGAACCTGTCATACTATTATTGTGTGTGGATGACTTATTTCTAACAGGAAATGAGAAACAAATTGTAGAGTGCAAGAAGAAGCTCACTAAAGAGTTTGAGATGGAATACCTTGGATTGATACACTATTTTCTAGGTCTGGAAGTATGGCAGAGCCCGGAAGGAATCTTTCTCAACCAGGGAAAGTATGTTGTGGAAATCTTAAAAATATTTGATATGTTGGATTATAAAGCCATGGCCACTCCCATGGATACTAACCTGAAGTTGTTATCATATGAATCATTAGAATTAGTGGATGTGACTTTGCACATACAAATTATTGGGTCGTAGATGTATCTGATGAATACCAAGACAGATATATGCTTTGCTGTGAACACCCTGAGTCAGTATCTAGTCAAACCTAGACATCTTCATCTGATAGTTGCAAAGCATGTGATGAGGTACCTGAAAGGTATGATAGACTTTCATTAGAGGAAATTTCAACTCAAAATGGGCCTCCTAAAAAAAATTATTAAAATAATAGTTAAAATAATAAAATAATATTTATTAATTTTTGAGGAAGAAAAGAAAAAAACTACCTTTTTTGTGTTTTTGAAATATCTCCCTATGTTTTTACTCAAATTTCGATCGGGAGATCTCGTTGGATGTGGAATTAAATTCCGCATCCAATGATCTCTCCCGATCGAAATTTGAGTAAAAACACCAGGAGATATGTCGAAAATACAAATAAAAAAAGTAATTTTTTTAGGTTACCTATCCCCAAATTT
>LPNX010080617.1:194391-207711 GCA_001517045.1 Pseudotsuga menziesii
CCAACGAGTACCCACTCGGCATACTTTTGACAGACCCCGCTACACCAAAAATAAGAAATACCTGAAAAATGTGATGATGATGTCATCATCACGTTTTCTAAGGTATTTCTTGTTTTTGGGATAGCGGGCTCTGTAAAAAGTATACCGAGTGGGTACTCGTTGGATGCAAAATTTAATTCCGCATCCAATGATCTCTCCCGATCGAAATTTGAGTAAAAACACCAGGAGATATGTCGAAAATACAAATAAAAAAAGTAATTTTTTTAGGTTACCTATCCCCAAATTTATATTAAAAAAGTGTTTAAGACCTATACGGTATTTCAAATTTAAATAAATTTCATTGGCTAACACATGATGACATGGAATTTGAGTTAAATTTAAAAGGCCCATTTTGAGTTGAAATTTCCTCTAATGGGTCTATACTATGATGGATATCATGACTACAGATTGTATGGTTATACAGATGCAGATTGGGATGGAAGTACCTCAGAAAAGAAAAGCACCTCAGGTGGATGTTCAGCTGGGATCCACCATGATCTCATGGTTTAGCAGGAAGCAGTCTAGTGCTTCTCTCAGTACAATTGAAGTAGAGTATATAACAGCTTATTCTGGTAGTTACGAATCTATATGGATTTGAAATTTGATGTCAGTTCTATTTCACTTGGAGTTGGATAATATGGTTATTTTATGTGACAACCAGAGTTGTATAAAGATGACAGACAATAGAGTGTTCCATGACAAGTCGAAGCACATAGAAATTCATTATTTTTATATACAAGATATGGTACATAAGGGAGCTATAAAGCTCCAACATGTGAGTACCAATGAGCAAGTTGATGATGTATTGACCAAGCCTTTATCTAGAAAAAAGTTTGAATATTTATGTGACATGATTGGTGTAGGTCAAAAAGACCTTCCTCGTAAGCAGGAATAGTGATGATGATATGGACCCTCCTCGAATGGAGGAGCATGATGGTGATGATATGGACCCTTGTCAAAAGGGGGAGCATGCTAATGAAGATGATGGACCCTTTTCGAAAGGGGGAGTGGGTTGATGATGATGTGGGCCCTCCTCGAAAGGGGGAGCAGGTGGATGATGTTGCAATTGGATTTTATAATCCCTAGACACTATTCCTAAAGGTGATTCATAGACTTCTATCTCCATGAAAGATGAGGATTGCATCATCCTTGGACTTATGTCCTAAAGTGAGAGGGATTGACCATCTCGTAAGTGGCTCATGATTCCATCATCCTTGGACTTATGTCCTAAAGCGATAATGATTGACCATCCTGTAAGTGGATCGGGATTACATCATTCTTGGACTTATGTGCTAAAGTCAGAGGGATTGACCACCCCGTAAGTGGCTCAGCTTTGCATAATCCTTGGAATTATGTCCTAAATTCAGAGGTATTGACCATCCTGTAAATGTCTCAGGATTGCATCATCCTTGGACCTATGTCCTAAAGTGATAGGGATTGATCATCTTGTAATTGTATCATGTGAGTTGCAGGTTATATTACTATTTATGACAATGTTGATTGAGAGATCAAGTGTTGTTGCAGAGGATCAAGTGATCAAATACTGCAAAGGATTAAGTGATCGGTACTGCAAAGGATCGAGTGATCGAGTGATGCAAGAATATGAAGATCAAATGTTGCTGCAAAGGATCAGGTGATCAAGTGCTGCAGAAGAAGAAGATCAAAGATGAAGACTCGGTGCTGTAGAATATGCTGTTCCGGTACTAAAAATATTGAAGATGTTCCTATAACTGTTCCAGTTGTTGATTATTGTTGAAAAATTCCAATGACGTATAGATGTATCACCTTGGTGTTGTTGAATATGCTCTCTCTCCTTGATCCTGCAGTTGGTGTTGTTATTGTCAGTAGAATACCCTTATCGTTTAGGGGGAGTGTTGAAATATTGTAACTTCGAAGAATATTCTAAATGTATTTTATTGTTGTAACCTATCGTAAATGTTTTATTCCTCTGTTGGGATGTTATTATTGTATTTGGTCATCAAAGAGTCATGAGGTAAAGCCTCTATTGTAAGTCGAGTCAATAGAACCCTCCTGAATATAATTTAATAATGTTTTGTGTCTTCCTAGGTCAAGTCATCCCAGTAATTTTGTTGGGGCCGACTCGTTAGGGAAAAAGTCAAGTGGAAGAAAGAGTATAAATAGAGGATGTGTGTCTCTTATTTGACACACACACTTCCTTATGTATAGCACATAGGAGAGAGAGAGAGAGAGAGAGAGAGAGAGAGAGAGAGTGACATACCAGCAAGGAGAAGGAGCACATGTTTGAGGTTTTATCTTTGTACTTTTTATACATCTATATAGAGGATTTTTTCGTGGGTTTTCTTCCCCTTAAGGGTTTCCTGAGATAAATCTATTTCTATCTTGTGATTGTGTTTCTTTCAGTGATCCTGCATATGTTATTATTATGAAATCGAACTAAATACTAATGATATCTATATAAGCATATGGAATCTTACTAAGCTCCATTTAGTGATTGATTTTTTTTATGCGAATCATATGGAAATTTGCGTCTATGGAGTTGAGTTACCACCTTACCGTGTCCCTCTATTTTTTACTCCAAGATTGTTCACCCTCGAAAATTACAAACAAATATTTAATTATAATGCTTTACATTTTGTGAATCATAATAGTACACATACTTTCATAGTACCTAAGGAGGTTTGTCCTGTTAACGTCAAGTCTAGATTAACTCAATCCATCGTTAAAGAAATGTTAGCAAGTCTCAACCTCCCAATTGGTTTTGTCTGGAAATATGATCCTAAAGGAATCATACCTGAAAAGAACAAGTTTTTAAGGTTAGAAGGTTAAACACATGAACCTCATCCAGAGCATGAAATATCACCAACCTAAATAGTTTGGATCAATTAAAGAAGGTTTTATATCCAATGATTCGGGAAGTTTCTCATGTAATCCAAACACCACACAAGATATAGGATTTGGGAAAGATAAAAATGACTTAGATGAAAATTGATTCAGTAATGGGAGACTCATAAAGTTTGGGGTATTAGTATAAAAATTCTCAGTCGAAACATAAATCTGATATAGTCATCCATTAGAAGCCTACCCCTACCTCCTTGGCACGTGTCATTATTGAAGTTTTTTTATCTACAATTTGACCTCAAGAGCAGGGCTTATCTTCAAATAAGAGAGCCTTAGTAGCAACACAGACATCTCCAGCCAAAGTTGGACTATTCAGGGTGTTTTATGCAAATTATTTTGTTTATGTGGACACAGACTATTTCCCTAGTATAAATGATATATATCTAGAACAAGTAAGAACAACTATGCAATATTCCCTTAGTGTATCAAATTACTTGGATTTTGAGATTTCATACCTCACATCAAAGGTTGTCTTTGTTCTTTGTACGATATTTGTGATCCAACATGGGTAGAAGAGGATACCTGCAGTAGACACACAAGAACAAGCAAATGAAGTGAAAGGAACAAGATAATTTCATGAACCTATGTTAATGATCAAGGATAAAAACAATAGACATCATAACATGATATGTACATCATTTATGGGAAAGAGAGAACATATTTGTATTAAATCAGATAGGAAAGAATTACAACCAAGCCTTGATGTTGATAACATTTTCCAATGGACACTTTTGCCTCTCCTCAGCTAGCTTCAATCCATTAAAGAGTTCAACACTAATTGGCCATTATTTTGGTTCTCTCACTCCTTTCTTCTTCCTTCAACCATGAGGTGTGAAGGTCTATTTAAAGGCCAAAGAGGATATGATAGGTTGAGGATTTTAGGGAGAAGGCTAAGGGATCATCCCAAAGATGAGGGGACTCAAGTTCCACCTATGCAAGTTAGTTGGGATGAGTATCTAGAGGGTTTCTTCTAGAAAATTCTTGAAATATTCTCGTTTTTGCATTTTCATGAAGGGAACCACACTTTGTAGGAGGGAAAGGAGTGTTAGTCAAAGGTAAATGCTTGTTGTATTAAGTGAAATAATGGTACCACTGAAATTTTCTAGTGTGAAAGGTGCGTTAGTGAGTTGGTAACACATATTGTCAATGAGAAAGGTGCGGTGGGGGCTCAATATATGAAAAAATGTTGAGGGATAATCCTTTTCCATCGATTCTTAACACTTAAAACTATAAGGTGTTGGGGAAAACACTCAACACTAATCTCATGAACAAGATGGTGATGAGATTTAGGTGTAATAGAATCCCCCCCAAATTATGACTCTAGAGGGAAAGGATAGGAAAAATACTTTGACATAAGAGGTTATGATTTCAAGGAAAAGGTTCAATGGTCAGAACTCATTAACAATCAAGATCATTCTGTAGTACTTTACATTTTGATATATGCCCTAAATGACTCATAACATGGTTGTCAACCAATACAATGTAGATCCATGTGAGATAGAAAAATTCATTGTTACAAAAATACAACGTAGATCCATGCGAAAAAGTCTTAAATTTGTAGATAGTTACCAGACATACCGTATAGATATATGTCACACTAACGCAAATTTGAGCACAACCACTAACATACAGTGTGGATCCATGCAATAACTCATACAAAATAATCCATCTCAACCTGGGGGAAGGAAAACAAAACAAAGAAATTCCCAATGAACACCCAGGTTATTCATTCTATTCCCAAGAAAGTACAATTATAGCCATGCGAATAGATGTATTGAAGTCAAACATGGTAGAAACCACTTGATTACCGGTTAATGATGCCAACTTGTTTACAAGCACGATGGAAATCAGCATTAATTTCAATGATTCCCAAGGTATCCTAGTGCATTCCTTCGAGTGTGAATAAATGAACTGATATCTAACACTTGGCAGAATCTTTAGATCAAAGGCCAATGATGAAAGCATATTGTCGAAAGCGGGGAAACAGACAATTAAGGCATGCATATCTCAACGTACTAACTTGTTTCTAAGACTGGTTCCTATAAGATGTGTTGATGTCAAAATAAATAATCTCATCAAATGAGGGCCATGATGAATCCCACGCCAATGACACAAAACTTGGAACAAAATTGTTGGAAATTGAGTATGAAGTAACCACGAGACTGAATCAAAGGTAACTGATGCAAACGAGAGATAGGATTGACTACAGAGAGTAATTCTGACACACAAATTCCCTTTGAACATTAAATGGCATGACCGAAGACTTGGAAACATTGACTTAACGAGGTAGATACCAAGACATAATGTGATCAAAGACAATGCATTCTTTGAAATGCCTCAAAGGAGTGACATGACTCATGAAAAGGATCGACTCAGAGACAAGTTGAACACTCAACTCTTTGAATGAAATGATTCCATTAATAAAAATGATAAAATAATCTATCATTCCCTTAATTTCCCCAGCAATATTAATGAAAGCATCCTTTCTTTTTAATGAACTAGAAAAGGGTAACAAATTCTCAATATAGCCCGTACATTGGACGATTCCAATCTCACATGTTTTATGAACATGAGGAAGGAGGGATTCATTTCGAGAAAGGGTCTTTCAATGTTTAATTTAATGAGTCCAATGAAAGAAAAATTAATGTTGTAAATAGTCTAACCGAACCGAAAAAGGGGTAAACTACAGTCGCAAAGATGACCTTTCAAGTAATTTTACAAGTTTGAAAGTGACAAGTTCACTAGACAATATTTTCATATTTAAAGAGTCTAAAAAGAACTTAAAGATGACTACTCAATTGTTCCTTTTTTGTAAAAAAAATACGAGCCTAAAAAAAGAGATAAAAGTAGACTCAACACCTTTGTACTAAAGTTTAATGAGCACAACTATGGTATGAAGAGTGCTAGGAAACTTTTCAATTTTATAGAAAAAGAAAAAAATGAAAAACAAAACTCTTCCATCATAAAAAAAACATCTCCATGAATCCTATAATTCCCAACAAAAGATTTTCAAGCACTAGTTTGACCAAAATTGAGCAATATTTGACCAAAAATCGGTAAAAAATAATAAATAACCCAAAAAGTAAATAAATAGGTGAGAATAGTAAAAAATTATTTACCATTTATTTTCTACCCAACTTGGTGGAGAAGATTCGTTTTGAGGTTGAATTTGGTGTGATGATTGCAGAAGCTACAGGTGACCATCTTACACTCCATCAATACCAAGTGAAAGATATTTCCATTATCTTCATTTTTATGGTTTCATATTTTGATTTCAAGTCATTTTTAGGGTTTTGGGGTCATTCCTTGAGGGGATGTTGTGCCTTTGCACCACCGCACTTTTCCTTTGTGAGATGAGCGATGGTGACCTGCCACTGTACTTTTTCTTCACTGAAGGTGCGGTGCCACTGCTCTATGGGAAAATATAGGGTGTGATGGCATAATATGACCCAAAAAACTAAACCATGAAGAATACATGAAATGGATTAAGGTTTTAAAATGATTCCTAATGCCTCAATTTGATTGATTGACCAATTTTGAAGGAAATCATGGTGGTATGGAAGGAAACATAACATGAAATGGATGATATACGTGCCTCCACCGACTGAAATACTATAAAAACACTTCAAGAATGTGGACTCTTAAAGTTCTTCCAAGTGTCAAGCATGACAGCACAAGTCAGACTACTAAATTACTTGATCAGCATGTGGAATCGTAATCAGCAATATTTTGAGGTGGGAGCCAACATCCTTACCTTGGATGTGGAGTACATTTACTTCCTCACCGGATTGTCTAGGAGGGGTGCACCTATTTCTTTATCATGTCTAAGAGGTGGCGATGTTACCATAGAGGTTCTTATAGCTCAATATTGTACTCCTGGGACACAAATGAGTGGGAAAAATATTCACATCAAGGATGTGATGGACATACCCCTCAAGACTGTCATATTTACCATGCAGAGGGTAGCAAGGAAACATACATTGCATAAATATTCTAGGGAACACATGATTTTATGCCTTAGAATGTATGGCTCCCACGGTGTTTAAATGAGTAGAGGGCCTACTGGTGGTTTTGAAGGACCAAATCACAAAGTGTCGTAGGAGTGAGTTGAAACAATTTGGTTACAGGTTTATCGTAGTATGTTTCTTTCTAGAAAGGGTCCTACTCACAAGTAAATAAATAGGTGAGAATAGTAAAAAATCATTTACCATTTGTTTTCTACAAAACTTGGTGGAGAAGAGTCGTTTTGAGGTTGAATTTGGTGTGACGATTGCAGGAGCTATAGGTGACCATCTTACACTCCGTTAATACCAAGTGAAAGATATCTCCATTATCTTCATTTTTATGGTTTAATATTTTGATTTCAAGTCACTTTTTAGGGTTTTGGGGTCATTCCTTGAGGGGATATTTTCCCTTTGCACCACCGCACTTTTCCTTTGTGAGATGAGCGATGGTGACCTGCCACTGCACTTTTTCTTCACTGAAGGTGTGATGCCATTGATATATGGGAAAAGATAGGGTGTGGTGGCGTAATATGACCCAAAAAACTAAACCATGAAGAATAAATGAAATGGATTAAGGTTTTAAAATGATTCCTAATGCCTCAATTTGATTGATTGACCAATTTTGAAGGAAATCATGGTGGTATGGAAGGAAACAGAACATGAAATGGATGATATACGCGCCTCCAACGACTGAAATACTATAAATACACTTCAGGAGTGTGGACTATTGAATTTCTTCCAAGTGTCGAGCATGATGGCATAAGTCGGACTACTAGATTACTTGATCGAGATGTGGATTCGTAATCAGCAATATTTTAAGGTGGGATCCCACATCCTGACCTTGTATGTGGAGTACATTTACTTCCTCACCATATTGTCTAGGAGGGGTGCACCCATTGCTTTATCATGTCCAAGAGGTGGATATGTTACCATAGAGGTTCTTATAGCTCAATATTGTACTCCTGGGACACAAATGAGTGGGAAAAATATTCACATCAAGGATGTGATGGACATACCCCTCAAGATTGTCATATTTACCATGTAGAGGGTAGCAGGGAAACATACATTGCATAAATATTCTAGGGAACACATGATTTTATACCTTAGAATGTATGGCTCCCACGGTGTTTAAATGAGTAGAGGGCATACCGGTGGTTTTGAAGGACCAACTCACAAAGTGTCGCAGGAGTGAGTTGAAACAATTTGGTTACAGTTTTATCGTAGTATCTTTATTTATAGAAAGGGTCATACTCTTGAGGCCACAAGTTTTGATCAATGATATTTATGAACGAGATCCATTCATGTTGTGCTTGGTCAAGGTGATGGCTCATCATGGTGGTGGTGGGCCTATGATCAAATACAGAGCACCATTATTTCGTTGGTTGAGAGATAAACTATTCATGTTAGAGGATTCCACCTATGTGGGAACTCACTTCTGTGGAGATCCCGACTTGGGTCTTCCATAGGCAGAGAAGTGGCACTACTACATTTCGATCCAAAATCCGACGGTTACTTCCGACGGTGTGTGGATTTCTCTTTTTAAACCTACCAAAAATCACAAAGTTAAATTTTTTTTTTGTAAATGTAACCACCAGTGTCGCTTAAGCGACGGATATTCTCATAACCGTCGGTTAAGCGACGGATATTCCCATAACCGTCGCATATCCAATGCTCAGGCTAAATACTTTACATCCAATCACAATACTTTATATCAAAGCATAGCGTTTTTTTCTTTAAGGAAAAGCTCTGATTTTAACTAACCGTCGCATATCCGACGCTTAGGTGAAAACTCAAAATACTTTACATCAAAGCATAATACTTTATATCAAAGCATAGCGTTTTTTTCTTTAAAGAAAAGCTTTGATTTTAACACACAACAGGCCATTATAACTATTTCTAGAAGCTTTTGTTTACATGACCACGTGCTGCGTTACCTGTTGGTTGGGTAATTATGCCCTCTCCCTCTTGTAATATATTGTAATATAATAAATATAAAAGTATGAATCCCTATACTTCGACATGATTTAGATTGAAGAGGGGCCTTGCAGCACACCGCGGGTCAGAGCTCTGCCTATTCTTCTTCTTTCTTGCTGAGGAGGGTGTAGACAGACACCTCTCGTGGGTTTTTTCTCACCATTAGGTCTCAGGAAGAGGAAGGAGAGCAATATCAGATCGGTCGGGTTTTCAAGTCCTTCAGAGAGATGGCAGGGGAGAAGCCCAAGACAGGCAACGTGTGGAATACAGTGAAGCCATTTGTGAATGGAGGAGCCTCTGGTATGCTCGCGACATGTGTCATTCAGCCCATGGACATGATCAAGGTGTTTGCTTTATGTCTTCCTGTTATGCTCAGATTTTTGGTATTTTTTTTTCTCGCTTATTTTCAAATCCGCTGGGGGAGGAGATCGAACCTTCACCCCAAGCTTCACTTTTGTATTTTTGGAAGTTCTCAGATCCAGCTCAATATAATATGGATACATAATTTTATGCGCGTCCATTGAAAAAAATGATCTTCTTGTTTTGTATTATTACATCATCAGGCTTGTTTAAGGACCAAATAACTGAAATGGGACATAATCTGATGAATCACTAAGTTGCAACGTCATTTTGTTTTGGGATATAAAGGCTGACCCGAGTTGGGCCAATTGTTGCAGGTGCACATTCAGTTGGGTCAAGGTTCGGGCTATGACGTGGAAAAGAACATGCTCAGGGATGAGGGTTTTGGTGCTTTGTACATCTGTTAGCCTGCCCTTCTGCTGCTTGCTTTTGTCTAAGATAAGTGAAGACAACTGTTCCACATGCCTAATGTTTATCTATTTATCCATCAAATACAAGATTCAGTTCATGCAAAAAACGTGTTCTCACTTGGGTGTAGGACCTCTTGAAGAGTTTGTTAAACAAAAGGCACAACTTATTCCTTACTATACCCCCTCCTGCCATGTTTGCAATACTTTGACACACCCTCAATGAGGGTAGTCACTACCACTACCAATGTTATGATGAGGTTTGAGATTGATTTCATGGACATACGTGAAGAATCAAGATTCCAGTGACTGAGAAAACAAACCAGAAAAGAGTGCTGCAAAACACACTATCAATTTGCAAAAACACTCTCCACATGAAAAAATGCACTCTGTATCTTTATAAAGTTAATTTACTCTGCAGCTGCAAATATACTTCCCAAACACTCCAGAAAAACTGCAGTCTTTGATCTGCTCACAACTAAAATTGTGGAAAGAAAGAGTGAAAACTGATTCCTTCAAGAAATAGAATCTGTAATGTCCATGTTTTGTGGGGATTTTCTAGGCTTTTTCCCCTTTTTTAGGGCTTGTTTGCTTGCAAACACCTCACATCATACATGTGGTCTCATCCATATTGTTTTTTTTCTTTTCTATGTTTTCGTTTTCCTGTCAGGAGGGGCGCCTGTCTGCATTTTCCTAACAGGAAATGCCTCAAATGTTTTTTGGGCAATTTGTTACCGTTTATGTTCTGGAAAAGAAGCAAATTGGCTACACGGTTGGGTCTATGCTAAATTCTCTATTCAATTTAAGGGCATTTACTGGATTCAACTTTTGCACAACAAAGCTCTTAAATACTTGCACACTACTAAATATATGATAATATCTCCAAAAAAACATTTCTTATTGCAAGAAAAAGTTGTCTTTCTTCCTTAGTTTCAAAACCTGTGTAAATAAAATAAGAATCAGTTTCCTAAAAAACAAAGTGAAGCTTAGGTGTAAAAATGCTCTAGGCAGGTGTAAGGGGTTAAAATGGCGGGCAACTCTGCAATGTGATTGTAATATCTCAGTTTTGATTCTTAGAAAGAATTGGAAGTGGGAGAAAAAGAAAAGAAACCTCCCAGGTAAAAAATACTCCCATTCCATGCTCTTCTGTGACTCCCTCATTCACATTTATAACACTTTGTACCACATGATATACCCATGATTCTAAATAGCCTGTTCCTGTGGGAAGCTGAAAAGTTCCTCCTTGTGTAATATGTATTAACTTATTTCTTATATTGAACATCAACCAGGATGGGAAGGTTGTAGAGTGGAGAATCATGTGCCGAAGAATCAACATCAGTTTTGAAATTAGCAAAGACCAGCAAACCTTCTGAAGTCTCTGTTTTGGGAGATGAACTGCATTACAGTCTTGCTCCTTATAATTCCACTTTCCAACTGACATCATTCTGCCTGGACTACCCAATGAGATTGCATTGGATTGCTTAGCCAAATTTCCAAGGTTAATGCATCAGCAGCTCTTAGCAGTCTCCAAGGTATGGAAAACTGTTTTATCAAAAGTTTTCTGAGTCTGCTGTTTCTTTCTTCAAATTCATGGGTTGGTTGATTAAGTAAAAGGTGCAAGAATGCATAAGTTGAATTGTGAAGATTGCGAGTCTGCAAGATTGGTATTTTGGACCCTCCACCATTCACCTCTTCCCAAATAGATCAGAAAAGTAAGTTGGCCAAAAGAATCATTCGAGTGTCAATCCAGGGGTGTACAAACTTTGATGTGCTCAAGATGAAGGAATCTCACTTGCATTTCTGGTTCCGGTAAGAACATCTCAAAAGGTTTTGAACTTCATCCTTACTTAGTATTGAACAAAAGAATGTTTAATTCTATCTTTTTATGGTTTGGGAAAGTAAATATGCAATGGGAAGGTAAAAAACTCAGCCTACTTTGCTTCAAATCAAATTGTTAAAAGAAACACTCAAATAACAGTCAAAAACATGGCAGAGTGAAATAATAATAGACAAATTAGGTTACGAGAGAGAATTAGATAATCCATGCTAGGGTGGGGGCCTGTCCACCTAACAACTCTCTTGGTTGCACCAGGCTAGAGCAGAGCCAGGAAAACAAGAAATGATCTATTTGGTAACTATGATTTCACTTTTGTTTCTCTGCCCCCTTTAATTGAAGAAATAGGTAGATACTAGATATTCCTTGCGCTAAAGAGAGATGATCTAACAGTTAATCCTTAATTGTGGACAAAAGACAATCCAACTAGCAGTAGAACTAGGCATGCTTAATCTCAGTAAATTTCAACAAGATACAAAAAATATAGAATTTATATTTATAGATACAAAGATAATTGAGTTACATTTGTTGTCCATTGGTGCAAGTGGTTCAGCTTGCATCAAAGAATGTAGGAAACTCAAAGCATAGAACTTTGCTGCTGAAGCTAACATTTGTTGTTTTGTCTTTCAAATATTCCACTACTGATGCTCTGCTGCTGATTGTGCCTCAATTAGAAATAAGTTTGCTCGCATTCAAATTGCAAGCAGATGTTTTGCACAAAAACTTAAACAAAATGGTTGTTCTTATGATGACTAGATTCATGCTCGATTAAATATTTGACCTCCATTATGTTGAAAATAGGAGAAAACATATGCAATGTTTGGATGAATGATGGGGCTGACCTCATCATTCCTGGACCCCTCTCTTTCTTAAGCCCAATGGTCCTATAATGACCGAAATTTGTAGTCAACTTCTCCAAATATCAAGGCCCTGAACCACTAGGATCCTTTGGATGTTTCAATGCTTTCTGAAATTCACCTTCTGCCCTTTTCTTCTTCTGCTTCCATTCACTATACCGGGATAACTACTGAGAAAATACTTCTCAAAATCATTCTTCAGCCAAGCGTTCACCAGTCAACTTCCAAGTAGCTGTTCTAGGCCCCTATTTTTGTTCTTTTCCCTTGTTATGAGAGTCTGAAAGCTGCAGTTGTCCTCTCCATATTTCTCTTGTTCAATGGTATTTCAGATATGAAAATATCATTGGCATCAGGGGAACTGGTTAGGAAACAAATCAAAAGCCTTCTTACCTCAATAAGGCTCTTTCCTCCAGTTCCACTGATGCTTCATATCATTTATTTTCATACTAAACATTTTCCCCTATAAAATTTCTTTCCTATTCTTGAGAGGCTTGGGTAAGCTTACTGTTTTGTGCTTTATCACTTCTGTGTCCCTATTCTTAACAACTTTGAATTGTCCTCCCCATAGCTGCTCTGTATATGCCATATTCGCCAAATAATAATCTTTCACTACAGAGGTCTGCATGTGCAATGAATGCAAATCCATGAATCTTGCAGCACTAACAGGTTTCCTTCCAGTAGGCTGTCAAATTCTCATATCAAATTCTTCAGGATCATCCACTGGCAAGTGATGTAGGGAGATTTAAAACTACTAGAAACAAAAGACATCTCGACTCAAAGAACATGAAAAATGATATGGAAAACTACTTAAATAATTGCAAAACTTGCTAAGTTAATAACTGTGAATATAAATTGCCAGCTGAAAGCTTATTGCCACTACAGTATAAATTGATGGGATTTAAAATGAACTTTTCAAAGCAAAACAATCAAATTCTATCAGTAATAGAGAGATGCACCAAAAATGT